>OENT01000067.1:185610-249467 GCA_900239685.1 Rotaria macrura | reverse complement strand
TCTATCAGATGAACTTAAACGAGATCGAAAAAGAAAATCAATAGCTACATCATTTTCATATTCTTTTCATGGTCATGATCAACAAAGAAACACGATTACATAGAACTACACGTGCTGCAATTGTTATCTTAATATTTTTTTGAAGATTTTGTGAAACTAATATTTCGAAATAACTTTTCCTTTTATTCCTATTCTACATGACAGTTTTTCATTATTGTATATAATATTTTTTTGTTATCGCATCTAATGCATTAGTAAAATGAACAGAGGAATACGAATAAAAAGTGATGCAACATGAACCACAAAAAATTAGCTAAAAATTTAATGTTCTCGTAGTTCATAGGTATTTAATGGTAAAACCTAGCTGAGGAGTAATGATAAACACTGAATACAATGCCTAATTTAATTATAAAATAATAGGATCTTATCAGATCCACTTCTTTCCAATATTATCCGATTGTCGGAAACCGGCGGAACCGACACCAATAACTTCCGATCGGAATCCTTTGCCGAGGATTCCGACAGGTTCCTATCGGAAGTTGTCGGAATGTTCGGGGAATCCTATGGGATCTGACAGGATCCTAGTTACAGATTCCTCGTCCTGGGGAGAGTAAAACGATCGTTTATGGTCCTCGTATACAAAATCCGTAAACGGTTTCCATTTTCCATCGTATTACTCCATATACGATCGTATTTGTCTGTATACGGCACGGCGATATACGACCGTAATACTGGACTATGTAAAACGCTATAACACGACCGTTTACGGTCGTGTGGGAAGCGTATGCGGTCGTTTACAGCCGTATACGAAGTTCGTAATCGTCGACCTGGGTTACTAGATAATGATTAAACACTCGTAAGTAACGTCACATAGTACCGTTACAGCCCCCCCCCCCACACACACCACTTTCAAAAGTAATCGGGAGCCACGGGCTTAAGCCTCATCCAACTTGCACATCGCGCCACCCCTGCAAACAACATCTACACCGCGATATTAGTATACATCACAGTGAATATAGACTAAGACTCATCCCGCCACCCACACCAAACTATAAATCTCGAATATGATACTTTGAAAAGAAAAGCGAGCAATGTGAATACCGGTTGCAAATAGTGACCAGGATTCGAATCGTCTTAATATAAACGAACTAGAACATTAAAATAGGCTCGATCAAGAAGGTCGTATCAAACTAGTAGATAAAACCTCATGAAATATGACTAATTTAATAGATAATTATGATTTTATAAGCGCTGATAAAAATTTTAAAAAGAAAATATTTTGGTGGTCAAAATTGATTAGATAATCGTAAAATGATTTGTACGTGAAGGTATGAAAGCATGATCTATAATTAAAAGCTTCTCTTGGAACTTTGATGATAGTAAATATTAATAGAAAAACATCCATTCAACGATCGGCTTCTAATAATAATGCAAATTTGAACTCATCTCAATATTACGGCAGTCTTAAGTAGCCTATTGGCGACGTGATGTAGACATGCAGACCTATAATTAGTCGGAAATGCGTCAAGAAGGTTTTTTTGAATGTTAGAAAAATGCATCATGAAACCTTCCCATCAGCATCCCTTTACTTCGAGTAAGTGTTTCCGATATACATGTAGCAAGTTTGATTTATATGTAGTCCATATATCAGACGGAAGACTTGCAATCCATCTACTTTCTATTGATTTATGGGATTTCTCGAGACTATTTGGTACGTGTCTTTCTTTGCAAATGAATTCGGAATCAATATATTTTCAAAAATTTGATTTGCAGTATGTGCCATAGTACCTGCATTTGATTCGATAATTTCTCTACCGATTTCCGTTGGCCATGTTGTCCAACTTGTGACTGCAATGTGTGTGTATTCATCCACAATAGCTTGATTGATTAAAAAATTCAACATGTTCATCAAACTTAATTCTTGCAGCTCATTTCGAGTTAAATTCGGATATTTTGATTTAGCATCGAAATTTAATACAAATCGTGAAGGGTCTGAAACTTGAGTTTCTGCTATACAATTATCGGTTTCGGCACAGAGGTCAACTAGATTTATTCCAAACGAAACATTGAGTCCTATTAAAATTTGTTTATTCAAATGAAGGACTTCCAGTGAATATGATGTGAGGTAAGTGAGATCCATATCCATATAAACAACTTCCGGACAATTGCCGATTGAACAGAGTAATTCTGTTAAATCTTTCAAATGTTGCGTGTCTCGATAGCAAGGATTGGTTACATAGCGGTAAGCATGATCGAAATCTTGTGCATTGTTAAATTTTTCAAAAAGTAGATCTAAACAATGTTCATCTCGCCATTCCCAACCTTCGATAACATTCCAATTGATTTGTATTCGAGGAATTCGTGTAGAATTAAATTTGTCATTCATAATAGATATATATTTAGCATAGTCAATCATTAGATTTTTAACACGATCTGAACCAGCTTGAGGACAATTATCAACACGTGCTAATGTCTTTCTATCTGTCCAAGAAACATTTGGATACAACCATTCTGGTGAGATACTTGATGTATTCATCAATTTATCATAGTCGAGATAAGAAATTAAATTAGGCATTCTTTCATCAAAGTTTACTAAATCAGGAATATATGAAATTCCATCTCGTGTAACAAACCATCCGTTCAAATTTGGATCTTGTCTATCTGTAGAATTACAAATATTAAATATCGTACAAAATAAATTTTCCTGTGGTGATTGACCATAAAGTTCTAATAGTGCCAATATTTTTCCGTCGTAACATTGAGTGAAACCTGGCAAGATGGCAACTATCGAAATATTACTTTTACGAAAAGCCAACAAATCTTCATTTTTCATAAAACCGATTTCAGAAGCTTGAATCAGTATTGAACCGTTATTAGTAAGTAAATGTGATTGTAAATTAGGCCATAAACTGAAATTTGAAAAGCTATTTTCATAATGCCCGTTGATTAGCTGTCCTCTTGGTCTATACCAAGCATTTGATGCCAATTGATTTGGACCAAAATCATACTTACCTTTCACAGTTAAAGCTTGTATTTCAATAGTGAAAATGTGGAAATAAATTGCAATCAACAGAAAAGAAACCACAATAGAAGACTTTAAACACATGAGTATAATTCTGTATGATTCTATGTATTCATCTAATAAATAAATAAATCTGTGTGCCTCATGCATACATTAATAGAATGGATGATTCCAATAAGTAAAACCTTCTCACAGTCAAACTTTACTCATTCTTTTCTTTTTAACTTAGTATTAGATAGTGGCTATTTACTTAGCTTGATTTGACTTGATGATATCAAAAGTAAACAGTGAAGTTTCAAAACTATTACCGAAACCATCTACGTATCTATTGTCAAATATAGTTCGTCTTAAATCAATAATATTTGTCTGATTATTCAAACTCAAAAATTTCTTCAAAAACAATATTTAAACTTCTTGAAGGTATACCATAGTTTCTATTTCTTTAGAAAAAAAGGCGGTAAATAGACATTTGTACATAGAATTATATTTTGAAAAACAATGAGATTATAGTTTAAAAAAAGCTGCCATTCCTACTTTTTAAATTATTTACAATTGTTTACGAATATTTTCTAAGTAACTATCAAAGTTTTTTGAATCCAAATCGATGACATGACGAATATGCTCCCGTGCCTTTTGAACTATACCATACCATAATAACGAATATTTAGCGAAACGTGTTTCTAAGACAACAACAATAATGGTTGAAATTAAAATTTGTGTCTTAATATTATGGTTTCTTAATTGAAAATTAGAAATAGCCTTTCCTGTTAAGTTCATGATAACATTGGGATCGAAATCCCATACACCGTTGAATTTCTGTTTGTTTATCAAATAACGAATAATATCATCATCATTCGTTGGCCATGGTTCATCATAACGTAAAACTTTGTGTTCCACATTGGCGAAGAACGATGCATTAAACATAGGTTGTAAGTTACGACTAGTATAGTTCTTCATGTTATTTAGTGTCGCGAGATTTGAATTCAGAGAACTATGACATACATTAGACAATGTACTGATACGGTGAGATATAGATGAATCTGTATTATCTATCATGAATGAACTTTGTAACTTTATCATTTTCATTCTTTGAATAACTGGAGACAGTGTATTAACCTTTAAAGATGTTACATAATAATTAGGAGTAATATGTAGAGGACTTATACTTCGAGTACTACATTTGCTACAATGACTTCTAGATATTGTGGACAAATTCGGTCTTGATCCATAAAGATATATATCATCAGTAGATATTTGAATGGGTAATTCGCGTAGAATCATATCAACATTTCTGCTATACGTACGCTTTTCGATACCAACGAACGTTGTATGTGAACTCAAAACCTTATATTGCAATGATAATTGAATAATACGTTGTCTGTTTTTATTTTCATCCAACGCAACTTCGATTGACTTTCGTTTTGATGTTATTATTTGTTTCAAACGTGATTGGATCGAGTTTGTATTTAGTTTTTGAATTTGAGAATGTTGTAATTCTACGATAAGTGCTTTACCAGCTAGACGAGCTATGGTATCGTATTGATCGACAAATGATAATCCATGAATGTGAGCGATTCCCAATGAACGACTATTCAATTTAGTTTTTAATTCTACGAAAGTCATATGATCGAATGTCATATAGTTATCATTTGTAAGAGCATAAAAAATTAAGCAGTCATTAAAATAAACAGGCGGTAATTGCATTGGAACGCATTGAACACCAATATTTAAATTCCATCGAACATAAATATTACTAATAGATGGTTGAAGTGCTCTTTCTAATTGTTGTCCAACATAGATGTCAACATTCGAATTTGATTGAATAAAAACAAATTTTCCATTAGTTGACCGAGCAAGACCTTTGACTAATGAACGACTTGGCGAACGTCCTAGACCAAATGAAAATATTCGTGTTGATGAAGACATCGAACGACAGAGGTCCAGAACTTCTCTGATGTTTGATATTTCACCGTCAGTGAGAAGAAATATTTGACGAGATCGTGTTTCTATCGGTGAATGTTGTTCAATCCATTGAAGTGGTTTCATCTAAAAATTGAAAAAAAACAATTTCGTAGAATATGGCTTTAGAGAAACTTACGAGTTCAGTTCCACATAAATTTGCTTGCATTCCCATAATAAGATGTTCGGCTTTACGAGCATTTTTTTCATTATAGATACCCGTTATCTCCTTGAAAAGACTTTGATATTTTGAACCAAAACGAATAATATTAAAATAACAATTCACAGGCAAACTTTTAAGAAATAATAGCATTGCTTGACGAGCTAATCCAATTCTATTTTCATTTCCCATTGATCCACTACAATCAATAACGAAAAGAAATTCATTTGTTTGATAAGAATGCAGTTGTTGATCGATATTATCTCTATTTGGAATAAATACAGTCATGATCGCATTTCGCTCTGCAGTAACGATTATATTTGATCTTTTATCATTCAGTTTAATATGAATTAATATATCTCGGTCTAGATGAATATTTTCTTCAATGAATTTAACAACATAGTAATCTTCTTGTGAAAAATCAATGTCAATATCATGTGATGGAGAACTTATGCGAGTGATTAGTTCTTCTCCACATGTTTTAAGTTTGTCGATTCGACAAAAAAATTCTATTGTATATCGAAATGAATGAATATATTTTATATTTGAATTTGCTGTTGATGTTACACTAACGATATTTGGATTATAATAGCGATTGATTGCCGTTGGTATGATAAATCCAATAGTTGATCTTGTTACAAATTCTAATTCAGTAACATAAGAAATTATTATTCGACATTCTTTTAAAGGTGGTAATGCACCAATATTTATGATAAAATTATCTCGATAATTATTATCTTGTTCAAATAAATAAGCTTCACGTTCTTGTTTCAATGTATTGTCATATTTTTGTTCAACTTCAGTTTTTTCTTTTAACTCACCGTAAATTTCACGATCATCAATGTAAGCAACGAACGAATAAATATTTGTTTTTTCTTCAAGTGGAAAATAATAAACAGTTTCGATTGATTTTCTTTCATTACTGCGAAATATTTGTGTAATTGTGACATCAGCTGCAAATGAATGAATTACACTGTCAACTTTAACCCTTTTCAATGGAACATAAATTTGTTTTTCATGACTCAATGTAGTCGTTGAATTGCTTTTGATTCGAAGCATTCTAAAATGTTATCTCGTTACTTGTGATTACAATGACACTGACACTTGTTTATAAAGGCTTTTTTCTTATTTCAAGTGCGCAAATATTAAACGTTCAACATGAACAAAATAATATCAATGATGAGTCAAATAAATATATGACTTGTCAACATAATTATAAAAGAGAAATACGTCAAGTTTTGGCCATAGATTAATATGTTTTATGGCATGAGCATGTCAATATGTATAATCATATGTGGTCATAAGAAGTTTTATAATGGGAAAACATATTTTTCTATTGGAAAAATATTTTTGTGTCACTATATTTTGTTATTATAGTGATGATTCTTGACTACATCGATGAAAGATAGTAACAGGAAAAAAATAATCTCACAAGAAAGTAACAAGACAAAAATAAGTGTACCATACATGATTTTGTTCTTCATGTACTTGCACATTGCATTCATTTCACTTAATTATCAAATCAACTGTAAAAGGCTCCATTACTTTATTCTCGAATCACATATGTGTATGATTGAGAATCATGTTAGTACGAACCAGAGCTCCGCGGGACAACCTACAAGGTGTCCCGCCTCTTGGCCGCCTTGTCCCGTCCCGCCTACTTCTGTCATATCCTAGATCGAGAAGTACAGGCCGGTTCGCGTAGGAAAACATTGGAAATTACCTGAAAATGGAAGCAGTATTCTGGTCAGAAAATTGTCATACTTTTTTTGGTATATTCCAGGCAATTTCTGTTCGTTCCGGCAGGGACTGACCGGAAATTATCGGGGGAAAATCAGATCATTTTCTGGTCGGAATACTGTTTCAGTGTTCCGGTGTTTCCCATATTTTCCTGCGGAATACAACTGTTTTGCCGCATCTTTTCTGCCGGTTCCTGCAGTATCCAGTAGCCGGAATGATAGAGCTGGGATGTAGGCAACTCTTTTTTTNTTATTTTTATTTAAATAAATAGAATAAAGCACAATTATGACATTTCGACAATCGAAATTGTCTTCTTCAGACGATATTGTACATGAATGTATAGGTATTCTTTTTATTTTCTTTTATATTATGATGGTGGGACGGCAAGAAGGTGAAACTGGTAGGATATATGGACTATTTGCCTTCTTCCTCCATCCTATTGTCATACTATATAAAAGAAAAGAAAACGAATACCTATACATTGACGTACAACATCATCTGAAGAAGACAACTTCGATTGTCGAAATGTCACAATTGTGTTTTATTCAAATTGATTTAAATTTAAATTTAAATAATTTAAGGAAGGGTACATAAAAAAACATTAAAACATGTTTTTATGTGAATGATTTCTTTTACTATCAAGCTGTTTAAAAATTAGTTGTCGCACAACTGCGATACATGTAAGATAATGTGTGAAAACTCTGTGCCTTATAAACTTGGCGGGACGCTTTAGTAAATTCATCTTGTCCCGTCCCGCAAGCGATTCAAATTTCAGTCCCGTCCCGCAAAATTCGCCATCTCTTGTCCCGGGACGGGACTAGGCGGGATTGTCCCGCATCCCGCGGAGCTCTGGTACGAACCATCTCAATTGTTTCGTCATTTCTATTGAAATATTGAATATTTGAGATATTAAAGATTAAACAGATAATTAGAAAAAATTTTATTCGAGAATTCAAACGAAATGTCGTCATATCAGTATGAAATCGAGTTTCTTTGTCATAAACAATTTTGAAAATTTTATTTCATGTTAGAATTAATTCAGAAGGAAAAAGTTGATTGTCATTAATGCAAGCACTACCAATTCTGGTAATTGGACGGTGAGCCTTTTCCATCCAGATTATATTCTGAGCCAACCAGTAACTAACATTTAAATTCATGCGAACTCTGATATCAAATAAAATAAATCGATAGTGTGAATTGGTTACAGTTGAACTCTTATAATCGTGAATATTCAATACATAAGAAAACAAAATCGTCAACTGCTTACATTTTTTTATGATTCGGAGTGCGTAATGAATTATTGAATTATAGTCGAATGAGTTTCAGCTCTTGAACCTCTGTAAGATGTAATAATCTCATGAAGTCAAATTGTTTTTCCAAATTCAGATGTTACGAACTCTCGAGGTGGGAAAAAAGTCACAGCATCTAGTCTGATTGCAAATGATTGCTCTAACACGCAGTCAGACAAACAGAACATATTACAACAAACATGAATCATTCCCGTTTTTTTCTATCATACAATTTAATAATGAAGTGGTTCAATGAAATTTGTAAAAACCTGGTCGCACTTCTGGAGCAAAGGATATTTCTTTAATGTATGTATTTCCAATATAATTTTTAAATTTAAAACGATATTTCGTATCTATGTAACATATTCAATTATTTTCATATCAACTGTAGCTGTGTGCTTGAATCGAAAAAAAACCCAAAAATACAGATATTACTACGGATTGTTATTGTTACACGGAAATACCAAGATTCAGTTCAATTCCGTCCAACCTCATAACATCGAATAGTCAAACTTCTTCTACATGCGCTTGATCTTCTAATGGAAACAGGAGAATATATGATAGATAGATAATCGAAAAAAGTTGCACATGAGATACAGTATTTAAATTCTAGTGATTGTCTATTTTTCACTAAAAATGCTCGTTATAATCAATGGTTTCTTTCCTCAACGACTGATGTCATTCTGAACTATTTTAAATTAAATCAAAGAATTCGAAATAATGTCAGATATCAGTGCAAACATCGATCACAATGGCTAATGACAAATTTACATGAGAAACGAGAGAGATTATAAAATTATGTTAAAGGATATGTTAACAAAAATCTAGACAAAGATTATTCACGAAGATCTATTTAGAAATTCAATAAATGGTTACTAATCTAGCACTTTAAGATATACGATCCACTTGCAGGTGTTTCCACAGATATGTATGGCATTGTGGTTACTGACTCAGAATAAACGAAAGAAATATCTTGTATTCTCATAGCGGCTATATGTATATCAAACGGGTATAATCACGAAGAACAATTTTCAGAGCTAAAATCTAGAAAAATAATGGAGTGATACGATCAGATTAATAGACATCTGAAAGAGTATGCATACATTGCAAAAGATGTACAAAAATTGTACACGCTTATGTATGAACAATTTTATGGTTAACTTAGGAAAACCTTGCTATAATTTAATTTGACTCTTGGGAATCGAAGAATTTGAAAAGGTCGACAAGCGAAAGATGGTCGTGAATCACTTGAACGATAAAAGTTGGTTTCTAGTTTGAACAATATGTTTTTTCCTCTAAACCTGAGTATACAGCATAACATTCGTCATTGCAGAAATCAACTTGTTTTTTGTATTAAATCTGATTTTTAACCGTGATAGGATCGTCGGTTAATATTGGGCCATCAGCATTCTCTGTATGTACTGATGTAGAAAGCAAGCTTTATCCTTCAATGAAACAGTTGAAAAATTTAATTTCGATCGAATGATTTCTATACATTCATCAACTAGAAAGCTTAGAATGTTGGTTCTTTTGGTTTGCTTCTCTTACGCACCCTTACACGTACAGACATACACAATCTAACTGTATGTATGGAAACTGTGGATGAATTGGTTTAAATGATTAAGTTTTGACAGAAGTAGAGTAAAAAAAATGACTAGTTTATTTTATGTCCATAAATATGCCAGCTCGTTAATTTCTAATCCATTCAAAGCAACAATTATACACAAAGACAAAGTATTTATTCTACTAATGATTTTAACAATTCACTTGAATGATCATTGTAAAAAGAAATCCCACATTTATTTTTAAAACATGAAATTTACAAATTAACTCGATAGTAGTTAATTATACAATAATAGTTACTCATCTGACAACTATCATCTTCTTGTATGTGACTTAGGATCTATGTCAGTGCTTAAAAGAATGTCGGTCTTGACTCTTGGTACTTAACAATTCTTATCTATAGTTATGTTGTTATTTATATAATTTCATTCTATCGTGCGTTTCATCACAATAATAAATAGACAACATAAAACAATGGATGCCGTATTTCTGTCTCAGTCAACACGTTTTAAAGGAATTTAATTGATCAAGTTTTACTTTTCTCTAGCAGTTTAACTTAGAAAACCATTGTGAAGAAAGATGCTTTAATGAATAATGGCACTTCTTTAAAGGTATATATATGGTTTCCGTTCATCATAGAGAAAAATATCAATTACACAACACTATCAGCAAGACAAGACAAGAACAAGTTTCAAAATAACAAAAGACATAGAGAGATTCTTACTCAAATATACTACATTTTTTTATCAACACAAAAAGATTTTCAAAAAAAACTATATATAAACAATGAAAGAGAAAATCAGAAAAATAGAATGACAAAAACTTGCAAGACAATTACAAAATATCCCAAGCAACCGGCCAGATTTAATTATAGAAGTTTTGTTACGAAAAAAAAGAGAGAAAGAAAAAAGGAAACCCATGCTGGTTGAAAAATCAGTGAGAGAATAAAGAAACACAATTGTTAGCTTAAATTGTTATAGTAAACTCAATCGGATAAGGACCAAAGAAGGGTTCATCAAGTTCCGTCAAAATCACATATGTGCGACGTACTGGAAGTTCATTCGTTGGTGATGACTCAGACATTACTAATGGAGTTTTTTCATTCGACATTGTTCCAGAATCAATCGATAAATTCAGTGATGAATTCGACAATGATGGTAATAGATCATCATTATTGCTTTGCGCTACCAACGGAAGAATCGTTGGCGATGATGTCAGATTTGTTGTTTCCTCGATGATCTATTTCATTGTACATATAAATACATGTAGATTTGAAAAATTCATTTATAATACAAACCTCAGAAAGTGGCACTTGTATTTGATCATCATTTGTTGTTTCATTGAGTTTTATTTGATCATCCTTGTTAATCGTTACAGATGAATTCGATTTACTTCCATATTGATCATCTCTGAAAAAATACACATAAACATAACTAATAAAAGATTTTTATCATTGATAATTGACTCACAGTTGATGATGCTGTTCAATTAATTGTTGAAAAAGTTTTTGTTCTAAATATTAAGTTATAGTTCCCTAATGAAATCGATGAAATTCTCTATGGGGACTAACGTAGATCAGCATCAGTAATTGATAGTGAAGGTGAATGTTCTTCATTAGCACGTGTTGTAACACATGTCGAGCAAACACATTTAACTGGTGCTCGACGAATACGTGATGATCGACGAAGTGGGGCTATCTTCTTTGATGATGAGCTATTCCAATACAAAAATAGTCAAATAATATGTCAAAAGAAAACATATTCCATTCACTTCTTATCAATAAATCGAGGTGCTATCCAATGTTTACAATAGGCGAGCAGATCATTGATGAAACCTCGACTATATTTATTATTTTTATTCGATATTGAATTATTGTAGTTGGATTCGTTGAATGATCTATTTATTTGCGAGATGTTTTCTAATAATAACAAAAAGAAAGATTGTAATTCAAATCTATTTTTTTCATATTCTACCATCATTGGAAAATGTATCTGTGTCACTGCAGTTGATTGTGGATACATCATAAGATCCGTGTTCTTTTAATTTCTTCTTCACAAACGATACTTTCGATGATTCAATCATATTAGACCATAAATGTTCAATAAATTGTTTAGCAATGGAATAATGCTGAAAATAAGGACGAAATCGAGAAAAATATTCTCTAAAAATAATTTTTATGTTCTTTTTATGAAATTTTAACAAACGAAGATAATGTACTTATAGAAAAGATCGAATGCTCGTTCATCAGATGATTTTTCGATTTCGACAAATGCAGAATCTTCAATGAAAAAAGAAACCAACAAACTTGTACATATTATCTACTGTCGTTTAAAACTGTTGAAGACCAACCTTCAGATGATTGATCACAAAACTTTTTATGAATCCGTCCATTTGACGATGTAAGAAATCCTTGATTTTCATTGTCTAGACGTACGCGTTTAAGTGGATGACGTCGGGATGATTGAATGTGATGTTTACTAGTCATGCTTTACGTTATTTGTAGAATAACATGATCATAAGATATATTAAATTCAGTTTGCTTCTTTCTTTCTTCTTTTTTTTTTCTTCTCTGCACATGATTTATTCACATGTATATGCATAAGTTTGATCCAACCCTGGACCGAGAAAAGAATGATCATTGTACTAAGGACATAGTCATACAGTTTATCGTGATTTGTACAATCAAAAGTTTCATCGAATAGTATAGTTAACATATCACCATAACTGTCATATAGCTATTGTGAACACAAAACAAATGTATTAATCATTTTGTCATCGAGTAGTAATTTGTCTATCTTTTTTAGAATGATGAATTTTAAGTGAGATTATATTAAACGCATTTTAATAATTGAAAGCAAATAATCGAATTTCGACTTCATGAGTGTAAAAATAGATTGATGAATAGTAGTTGCTAGTTTGAACATTAATTTTGCGATACATAGATATTCATGTGAAACTCAAAGATTATAGAAGATCATGTAAATGGAAAAAAAAGTCCATATCTGATTTATCTTATGCTGTAAGTGTGTGTCATTTGATTACGAGTACAGATAAAATTGAAAATTACATCAATGATAAGTATTGTGAAGCTTCATATAATTTTTATGATTTTGTAAAACTCAATTATTCAAATTGAATAGCTATTATAATTACAAATGATATATGTAGAAGTATTATTGCTTTGTTGAATAAATTTCGTTGAGTATAATTTCGAGCGTTTGATTGAAATCTGAAGCTTGATTTTAACATTAGATGGAGTTATCTATCACATTGATCGTGTACTATAAGATTTCATCGAACGACGTGTCGTAGAAAAAAAATTAATAATAGGCAATTTACTGAATACATTAAAACTATTTTAAAATAGGGGCATATCCATATTTCATGTTCTATCGGTCCCCAGTATCGAAAATTGTTTGCATAATTTGGAAAACTATTGTGTCTAGGTACTTTCAAGTTTTTCCACATGAAATTTTGGTGTTCTTAGAAAATTCAATTAATTATTTCAATCACTCTATGAATTGGAGGTATGTCCTGGACTTTCTGAAAAGATATCACAAAAAAGAAATGTTTTTTTCTGATGTTTTTTTAAGTAAATGGTCGAAGTTATATATTCTATAGATCGGTCATGTAAATATAATCTGACGAAAAAAATGATGTATTTCATTCTATCTAGCATCATGTATCATAAGCATGTTTGAAAAAGTATGATCTATCGGTTTGCTATTCTCTTCGTTAAAGTTTTGTTTTCATTCAGCTTTTACTTTCATTGTAACAGTGGCCATTGAAATCGATGAAACGAAAAATACACTATAGAAGAGTCACTGAATGACTGTGTTCCATGTACGAGTGAATATACACTCTCGCTTTATTCGTTTCGCAACACTAGGATTTTTGTACTAATTGCAGAAATTTTGAAATCAACTGAAACTTATGTCTTCACTAGGAAATCTCGTCGATAATATCAATCCTAGTCATGTTTCTTTTTGATTCTCTATAGAACTAGCACAACAAAGGAAACACGGTGAAGACAAATACTAAACGAATGTTATTCCTGATGAATCACTTATCATGCGATGCAGAAGTGTTGGTAAAAGCGTCGAAATCTATTTAACCGTCTTGATAACTTACCAACCAATCAAATGTTTTTGTTTTTGTTAGAAAGAGCAAAGTCCGAACACCAAACTTTTTAGCAGACATATTATTTCAGAACGAAACCGAGAAGAAAGAACAACCAAGAAGTAAACATCCCTAAAAAAATGTTTTTACACTCAGCTATCCTCATGGCAAACAATCAGATACTAAGATCTGACAAGATTCTGCATCTGATCTTGTAAGATCAAACGAAAAATTGTACCCAAAATCCTACTCTCAAAAGTCTGACATCAAGTCTTACTCTAAAATTCTTGGCAGATCTTGTTCTTCTGTCAGATCTGATTATAACATTATAGAAAATCTTATGCGACAGTAAGATCTTACGAGAATCTTACAGTACGAATTGAGGTGAGATGTCTGAGACCACGATTTTTTGTACGATTTCATCTGATCTTACAAGACTTAATGTCTGATTTTTTAAGTTGGGTCGGGAAGATCATTTTCCATTTCTTTTATCTTTTGCTTCTATCAAAAGACAAATCAGAAAAAGCTTTTCATGAAGATTTTTATGGTATTACGATTGTGCTTTGTAATGCTTTTACGGAAAGTTTAATTTACTCTTTGTACTTTTGACGGAGTCTAACTAAATTGGTCTTCTGACCATTTTGCGACGATTAAAAACATCCTTTAAATGGTTTCTACCTCTTAAAATGTCATAAGTGGACATATTTCAAACAAATAACCCTAAAACGGGTCAGTGTGGGCGCTATCGTATTTTTACACTGATGCCTATGACAAAAAAAAGCTGAATATTGCATACATCTCATGTTTCAAATGTTTTTAATTAAAACATCATGAATCGATCAAAAATCTGTACCAACGTTGATATCGATAGAGTTTCTGATATACTACATTTTGATTGTTATAACTCGTAATAATTGAAATGTGCACACGCCTCATATTGCAAAAATAAGTTGCAAGACGTGGTTTAGTCTTTCCTCCGTCTCAGATTAGTTCTGTAAATTTATGTCTACTGAAAAATTTATTGTTCTGACTTGGTTCTTTCCAACAAACAAAGGTTTGATTGGCTGAGAATTCATGAAGGCACTTGAATAGATTTCGACATTTTTGTCAAGATTTTTGCATTGTATGTTATTTGTATTGTCTACCACTGATATATACAGCAAAGTAAGAATTTCATTTATTTTCTTACAGATCATAGTTTACTTCAACTTGATTTTCATTCCTGATCCCGATTAAATATAAAGCATAGGCCTTTATTTGATTGAAATGAAGCTGTTATATTCCTGTTGGTTGGCTTAAAAGTAATTAATACATTGTTATATGTAGTCTCTGCAAACTTTATCAAATGAGTGCTGACAAACTCGTACTCTATTCATTGAACTAGTATCATACGTATCTCTAAAATAAAGTTATTTCATCATTGTTGATTTTAAACTCAATGCATATCTTCTGATGGATCTTCTTTTAAATCACAGATTTTTTTTTCTATAGACTCATGTGTTCGATCATCATATCCGTTGAGTGCGGAGAGGATCTAACAACGTAACCATACGAGCATGTGCACTCCCACCTATACATTCTCAAGTTCTTGAATTTCACTTTTTCTAATATATGGACAGTAATTTAAGTGTTATGAACTTGATATGGAGTGGGAACAACGCGTCAAAAAACAAACACATCTTTCTATCTAAGCATTTTCTGTTTAATGTTCTTTTATACCATAGATCGAATTTCTCTCAATGAAATAGATGTCAGATGATTAGTTCGTCACGAGAAAAGATCTTTTCGAAATCTCCTAAGACGTGTACAATGAATAAATTCTAGTTTCTTAACAGTAATGTTTTTAAATAATACAATAATAAGATCGATCAGTAGTATCCTCTGTTCATCAAAATTATCGAATTATATACAAGCTTGATATTTGCGGTTTGTGAAAACGTGGCATCATTATACATATATATATGATCCCTTCATTTCCTGTTCTTTTGATAGTTCATCTAGGATTTCTCTGAAGAACTTTGATTGTTACTAATGAGTTTTTTCTATTTGAAGAAAATTTGGTAAGTCACAGATCGTGAAAAAGTGTGACAATCACGTGTTAAAATAGTCGTATAATTAACATGCTGTCTTCTCTAAGATCTCTACTTCTAATTTAGGTCAAAATAAGAATTAAAACAAATGAACTTCATGATACTTGTTTATTGATTATCTATGAAAGGTTTCTATATGACTTGAATGCATTCGGATGAAGATCGATTTATTTTAAAGGAGAACGTATGCCAATGTTTTGATATCAAAACTATTTTATCTTTGAAATTTCATTCGATAATATCTACTCTATAGTAAATCGACCTCTTATTAAAATATAGATAATTTACATCTGTGTAAAGAAGTTTTCAATTAACCTATTGACTTAGTTTCGTAAACAATTAATGAATCATCGAATAATAGTTGTAAACATTCATGATATTTTTCATGATATACGACTATTCGATCAGGAAATTATGTGCCACTAAATTTGACTTAATTTCAAATGAAAAATCGATTTTAAAACATGATTATTGATTAGTCTTGAAAGGGAAACATGGATCATATGACTTAAATGGGAAGTTTCACATTTTAATTTTCAAATGTTAATCTATCGTTAAGAAATCGAAACTAAAAAAATTTCTGTTCGAATACAAAATAAATATCCAAGCAAGCGTATGATTCACAATTTATTTGTGTAATGAAAAATAATCAGATAACGTTTCTACATTCACCAATCATCACTTCCTGAATAATTCTAGTGGGTTGTTTTTGCTTATTAATCATATCTGAGTCATTCTTATGGATTTTTAGAGGTTGTGAGTCTATTATCAAAAATAGAATCCACACACACAGTATCATTATCTGTAATAGAGATATCTCGAAATTTTCTCCTTCGAGAGAGAAACTTCGGTAATTCATTACTTCAAACGTTGCACGTATACTGATCATATTTTTATTTTCGAATATGAATAGTTAGTAATAGCTACACGCCACTGAATATATGATTCATTGACTTTTTTTGTCTCAATTATTTGGTCATGACTTTCTTCAGATTAAGGAAACGAGTTTTCTTTTTCTGATATTTATCGCAATCTATAGCTTTGTTTCTTTCTTTTCATTCCAATTTTTATATTACATATAATTTTTTTTTATGATCTTGAATAAATATGTTCAAAACTGATGATGGCAGAAAAGAAATAAAAAATAATACAAATGAAGACGAAACCATACACAGAAAAAGCAGAAAAAAACAAAAGGGATTATTTTCAATCTATATATACATACGGACCCAAACGACAATATCTTTAGCAGTTATTTTCTTGAATCATCATCGCAAAAAGAGACGAAAAGGCTTTTATGTACATTTTTAGATACAAAACAACGATTTGTTTAACCGTAGATCGATTCATCACTGTAAGCCACGTATAGAAATTTGTCTTCGTCGGCCTGAAAAATTCAACAGCATATTTTTATTACTATATAGTCAATAGAATCTAAATACGAACATGTTGTTGATACAGTTCTCCCATAGTCATAGACGTATTTGGTATTGTCTACGACACAAAAATCTATAGTCATAGAAACTATGAAGTAACCGTAACTTACATTATTAACAAAGAAGAAAAGTGCATCTTCTGGTCGAAGTTGTATTCGTTTACGAATCAAAAAGTAAAATTGACCTACCTACAACAATAGATGAAAATGAAAAAATAATAAAATCTATTAAAAACAAACGCTTTACTGTAAGGTCATTTGGTACTAGATATTTTTTAGATGGCAAATCTGCAATACGAGAATTTGGTGCTCGTTCAACAATGACTGCACATCGATCTGGATATTCACGACGAATACGTTCACCTAAATTTCAATTTGAAAAATACTTCCAGAGAACGAACGAAACCCAATCTTGTTACCTTCCGCTCGTCGACTTTCATATGAATTGTTGGTTTTAAAATCCCAACGCATGTTTTCTCACTTATGTCGTTAAATTAAAGAAATCTAAAAGATTTTTCCGGCAAATGTACCAATACAATTTCTCAAACTAAAAACTACCAAGTAACTGAAACAAGACGTCATTTCGTCAGTTGACGTGAGTGCAAATCTTTTTAAACTATCACCATATTTAGAGCACATGACGCATGTTTTTCGACATAGTAATGCATTTGGATTTGATTGAATTTTGAGGTTGGGTTTTGTGATTGGTGAGACTTATGTCGAATGAAAATCAATCAACTATTTTGTTTTGCTTTGTTTGTTTGTCCTTCATCTCGTCTCCGACATCTGAGTATTGTTCGTCATTGCTCTTTGCTTATTCTAATAAATCAAAAGAAAATTATGACCAAAAAACACGTAGGACGTACGAAAACAATTATTTCTCATTTTGAAATAGTATATTCGACGTAGTTGACACAATATTCATTCAATTTTTTTTCCTTTTTTTTTATAAATCATTTGACGTCAAATACTTGAATGTCATTTTGAAAAAGAAAAGATACGAGTTATTTATTTTCCAATGATAACTATCTTTTATATGACAGGTAAGAATTTGTATTTTTATTCATCGACATTTTCCATGATTGTCAAGACGTCACTTATCCAGGGTAAAAGTTGTAACAATGAAAAAATACTTGGTGCATAGTTTAGGTTCATTGCGTTCGCATGTGTATGTTTATCGTTTTTAGAAAAGAAAAATTTTCTAGGATATTTCTAATTGTTTTTTTTTTATTGATGTCATCGGAAATGTTTCGAGAGAACCACTGACGTCTGTCGATGTTTATTGATCCTTCGAGATTAACGAGAGAGAATCTGTGTAATTCTGTCAAATACGCACAGCAGGCAAGAACCGCACCACAATGCTTCAGATCATTTATCTCTTTCGGTGAATGTTCGGAGAAACGCTAGCGAAGGATATGGAGGAGAAAACAGGAAAAGACAAGTGTCTATATAGAAAACATTCCAAAATAGCCATAACCTTATGTCATCGATTGTTGACGGTCACTATTAATAAAAGAATTTTTCCATAATCTATTTCAGATTGATTTTTATCTGTTGTCAATCTATTAATCTATTCTTTTGTGAGCGTATATATATATATATATATATATTTATACATATATATCTGCGTTTAATTAGAAGTGAATTTACAACCATCATTGGAGAAACAAGGGTATTTCTACTATGCTTATGACAATAAGATATATAGATTTGTCATTAATTTAGATTGATCATCACAATAGTGACAAATTATTGTGACGTGAAGGTTTATTTCTCCTTGATCAGCATCATTGTCATTGTCGAATAATTCAAGATAGGTACATAGATTAATCAATTTGTACTAGTAAAGATGATCATCGTATGATATGAGCTCTCGTTAATAAAACAAGGAAGAAGCTATATCTTTGCCTTTTTCTTTCTCGTTCTTCATCGAGACACATACTCCTATAACTAAACATCGACGGTTAGACCAATACCTAATAAGTATGGAGGCTTGTTTTTTTGTCGATGCAGAATACGATATATAGGAATGAAGTATCTAATAGAAGGAAAAAAATATAAATGAAAAACAAATTATGAATAATATGAATTGGAAACGAATATATTCTTTATCTATGTTTCTTTTTTAATTTCATAGTAAAAGTAAAACCATGACTGATTTCTATGAAATGCTCGAAATTGAAAAAACAGCCACTGATGAAGAAATCAAAAAAGCGTAAGTAGTTCTTTTTGTTTTGTTTTATTCTATCTGAATAAAAGTCTATTTTTGTACATAATTTGTTTGTGTTATTTTAGGTATCGTCGATTAGCTTTAAAAGTAAATCTATATTGCAAATATTGTTGTGTCATATTTTTTTTTCATATGATACTTTTTAGTGGCATCCGGATAAAAATCTTTCGAATAAAAAACAAGCTGAAGACAAATTTAAATTAATTTCTGAAGCCTATGAAGTTTTATCTGATAGTAAGTTGACATATGTATGAACTATATTGAATATTGAAAATACCATAAACATTAGTCGTCTACATTATTCCTTTCATGAAGGCGAGGTTAGTTTACAGTAACTAAATAATCAGTTTGTCTATCAATTTCATAATATCACTGTTGAAAAAAACAGAAACTCACCACTTTCATTTAATGTATGTTCAACTAACGAATTTCATGATTGCTTGTATCTTACTACATTGAATGTATAATTGATCTATTATTATTGCCAAATGGTTACAGATATTTGCATTGACATAAATCAATTAGAATTTTCGTAAAGAAAAAGAAAACATTTTTTATGAGAGATTTTTAATTATTGAAAGATAACTATTATTTTTGATAGAGAATGATTCATGTTTAATTTTAAAATATATTGTAGAAGATAAACGTCGAAAATATGATCAATTGGGACGAGCAGGTCTATCGAATGGTCATAGCAGCAATTCATATTCATCGAATGGTGGCTATTCAAGATTTTCAGAAGATTTTCTCAATCGTACATTTCATTTTCACAATCCATTTGATATATTCGAACAATTCATGTCGCACTTTGGTATGGATGATGATTTCGGTAAGTTAAACCAAGTTTTAATTGATTAATATTAAATTTGAAACTACGCAAAGTTCTTATATGAACTACTTTATTTTTGAACTCATTCCATTTTCTAGACAAATGGACACGCCAAGTTTTTCATTTTGGTGAGAGATAAAAACAATTGGCAAATAACGGAGCCCTTTCCTTATTGTCTTTCTTTTCGTCTTTTCTAATCTTTCTTTGTCATTCCCAAAATTAGAACTATCCCGAATGATGTTTGACATGCGCATGACATGAACGAAAACCTAGCAATTCGAATGTATCGATGTAATAAAAACACAATGCTCTTACATTTTAGGATTTGGTATGAATCCATTCGGTAACTTACATAGTCGTCATCATCGTTTTGGAAATTCAAATTCATCATCAACACGACGTGATCCACATCGACAACAAATGGCTTTATTTGATCATATGTTTGCTCCGATGCGAATGTCTTTATTCGATCATGATCCATTTGATCATGGTTTCGGTGGACATAATGTTGGATCTATATCCTCAGTTAATTTCTCATTTGGGTTCGTTAGTAAAAATCTCTTAGAAAAATGACGATATTTGTATTTTTGTTTTCAGTAGTGGAAATTCCCGACCAATATCGAAGAAAACAACGAAATCAACTAAAATAGTCAATGGTCGTCATATTGTCACCACAAGGTAATAGACTAAGAAATGAATAAACACAAGAACATTAGTAAATATAATTTTCATTGCTTTTTCTTCTTCTCAGAATTGAAGAAAATGGTCAGACAACAGAAACAATTGAAGAAGATGGCAGAGTAACATCAAGAAAAGTCAATGGAGTTTTACAAGCAATTAAATGAACAATCAATATAAAACGGAGCATTCTCATTCCGGAACAGTTGCATACAATAAATTCTCCTATATATGTATAGATACATCGCAAAAAGCTTTTATACTGCTTTCTCTTTTTATTTATGTTATTTCTCGATTGAAGAGAAAGATTAAAATTCACATGTCTGTTTTTATCAGTCGAATTACTTTTCCTTTCATTTGCTATCTGTTTGTTCTAAATCAAATGTTATTCTATGCTCATCTTTTACTTTTCTTTGATGTGTTTGTGTTTAGTAGTATATGCGAGAGATATTATTCGCCATTATGAAAAGAAAAAAGAAAGATTAACTTACTATCTAGTTCAGTTTTAGAAAATTAACTATGAATACGCCAAGTACAAACGAATTAGCAGATTCCACACGGGCTCGAAACTTCTCCGTATCTAGTGAATTATCAACTGAAACCGAACAAGACTTTCAAGCTGCTTTTAGCCTTTTGGATTCACAATCGAAAGGTTACGTATGTTCGAATGATATCATTCGTGTTGCGCAAGCAGCAGGTACTTTCAATGTGATGAAGAAAAGAAAAGTCATGAAGGAAACGCATGAAGTAATTTATCATTTTTGAAATCTCAACAATATGTATCACATAGACTCTATTGAGTTATGATAAGAACACTGGCTTTAGAGGGTTTGTTTTTCAGTCGATGCTTTAGTTCATCTGAACATTGTGACTTGCAATGACGTAACGATGATAATTATAAAACTTGAATTGAATAGTTATCATATGACAGATTACAATAGTTCTATTTGTTTTTACTTCTTGGGATAAAAAGTGCTTCAGATAAATTCCAAAGAATATAAGCTTTTATCATACCTGTGTTTTCGAATTGGAACATTGCGTATTGCTTGAAATTTTGAATAAAATCTAGTTCTGTTAGGATTAGTCTATATAGAAATTTTGAGTGCCAAAATTCGAAAATGCGCACCTTTCTATTGGTTCCTAGCATGGAGGAATATGAAGTTAACACGAACTAGATCGAGAAACATTCCAAACCATCTGATTTATAGGTCAAGAGTTTTCATTCTTGTCAAACTATGTATAACTCATTTGAGTCTCAATGATGAACATAATTTTGAGACTTCAAAATGATCTATTAGTCGAAAGAACGAGTTTCCTTATCGTGTACGTTCTTAATTGTTCTCATTCAAAGATATGAATTTCGATGAACACGAAGCTCAACTATTGGTTGGTTCAGCCGATGAAGATCATTCAGGTGGTATTGATATGAGAGAATTTATATCAATTATGACTACACATGTCAATGCACAAGACTTAGAAGAAGAATTGCGACAAACATTTCAAGTTTTCGATAAAGATGGTAACGGAACAATTAATGCTAACGAACTTAAACGGTTTGTTAGAGTAAGTTAAAAATAGATTGATTTCAAATGAATAATCATGCTAGTTTTAGTTATGGGATCACGAACTGACTGAAGATGAAGCCGATGACATGATTAGTCAAGCAGATCCAAGTAAAACAGGTTCCATTAACTATAATGATTTTGTCGAATTTCTTCTACATAAATAACTTTACGTGATTGATAGAGCTTTTTTCCATGTTGTGGAGTATACATTAATGTAATATAGTAATGTCTTGTTTCCACACTTCATTCCAAGTATTACTTTTTTTAATTTCTAAAATAAAAGGTTGTTTCCTTGGCAGGAAAATTTTTGCGAAAGAAAATTTCAATGATATGTGTAATTACTTGTTATAGTTTCAAGTGTTCATTTTTGCTGTTCAAATGGTTTATAAAAAAAACTTCTAAAATTTACAGTAAAATGAAATCGCACCACATTTACCAACATGTTGGTGACTTCAGAAAAGTCTTTCTTAAAGTTTACTGTATCAGTTTCTATATCTATATTTATTGAATATCTATCAAATCTTTGATTAGCATCATAGTATTTGATTGATGTGAAATAGTGAATCTATCAATTTTAGACAATCGAGTCATTTAATACGAAATTAAAACATACGTGGGAACATCAACAAACGAAACGAGAAAAACATAAAGTCATTGAGCTTCATTGTTGTTTTTCGTACGTAGTCTATATGGAAACTTTGTACGGTGCATATGTTTGACGTCTCATGTTTTTCTTCAAAATTTTTCGCCCATCCATCCATTCACCACACCCTTTTAATTTTCATTCCTTTACTCACTTTAAAATAAACATAGAATGGAGTAATAAGAAAAACATTCCTGAATCACAAACTAAATACGGCATTGAAATTATTTTGATCGGCATTGCTCGGCTCTATTTTGCAGAAGTTCTGTTTGATTGAAATATTAAAGAATGTTCAATGTCTAATAATACAGAAGACGTATTTCTTGAAACAATAGTTTGATTTTTTGATAAATATTAAAATTTCATCTGATATTTCTCACATGAATATTATTAAATCTATATTTCATTCGTTAAATTGATTGTTCATCAAACTACAATAGAATATATAGTTGAATAATGCACACTTAATATTTCGATTATTTCCTCGATTCAATTGCACAACTGAAATAGTATGTACACTCAACAGTAGTAGATTCATGATGAAATTATAAATCATGATTTGATTTAACCGAGAAAATATTTCATTTCTGTTTGAGTAAGAAAATTTTCAAAAAATCATGATTATTGATCGATGACATAGATTTTTTTTAAAGCCGTGCCTCTCGTTACTGTGTAAATTTCTCACAAAAACAATTCACTAAAATGAAAGATGTATGACTATACAACCAATGCATGATCATATTGATTTTATACGCTGAATGACGACATGAAAAATATTTGTATAGTTGCTTCCGATGTACGTTGACGTTTAATATCATCCTAACATACGATTTTCATATTATTTAGTTGATTATTTATATTTTACACGAATAAATATGTTCTCTCATCATAGACACTTCTTAATTATGTTTAAATCAGCTATAACGATTTCGAATACCTGCTATGCACAGTTATTTATTATTTTATTTCTCAAATTCACTTCAAAACGTAGTGTGTGATGACTATAAGAGAAGAAGCCGTTCAAATTTGTTTTGCTTTTCGATCGTTCTATCAAAGAGCATATGTGTTGATAAATTTATTCCATCACAAGTGAAATTTTGAAGACTTACTCTTATAGAATACTTACCATCAATGCATTATCTGTTGAATGACGACGAATCCTATGTCATTATAAGATCTTTTGTCAAGATATCTTCTAAGAATAAACAACGCTCTTGTTAAGATTTACCATACAAAAACAAAGAACTAGCATTCTTTCACTAGGAAATTATTTGAAAAAGGGATTCAGATCAATGTTCGTATAGGAAGTATGGTTTCCGAGTTTTTGTTCAATTAGTCTGGAAAGCGTTAGATCAGTTGAAGAGTTTTCTTACATCATTGTTTCTATGATGTTTACCAAATACTGTATGATTTTCAAAGTTTTTTCAACGATCGAAGCAATTGCATGCCAAAAGCTGTAAAAGTTATGTGTACTGCTTTGTTATTCTCGATAACTATATTTTGATGCGTGTTACATAAACATTTTCTTTTTATAAAAATAGAATATTTAGCCTCAAGAAACAACGTATTTTCTTCTTCAAGTAAATAATTTAGTGTTAAAAATCTACTAATATTGTACACCATTCAAAATAGATGAATTTAAGATGAAAAAATTTCCCTTGTGTTTTAGTTAGGTCTTATTTTGTTTACAAATCATTTGATTGTCACATTTTTCTAGATAGATTGTAATTCTCTCCATTCATAGAATTCATTAAACAACAAAGTGGTCGTCTAAAGAAAAAAAAATGACTATCTCATCTTACTTTGATAGTACAGTTTTATGTAGAGTAGAATTCATGTATTTATCAACTGTAAAAGACCTATGTGATTAAGTTCTCATGAGATTTAATTTCAGTTCTAGTAAGTGTTGGGTTTTTTTCTTGAGAAACGAATTTCATCGTTTGTCAGTTATTTTCTAGAAGAGATCATTAATCAAATATTGACTTGAGTATAATATCAATCAATCTTATTTTCAGATAAGATTATTGTGCAATTTATAGTAATCAAGTAGATACTATGTCAAGAAAACTTTTGTTCAATTGTTTTGCTAGTTCATTACTTTGATTTGAATTCTACTAACAATATTTTTTAGTTCAAAGAATGTCTTTTGATTTTTATAATAACATCATGAGAAGGAAATATATTTTCTACAGAAGAATAGAAAAAATGACATTGATAATAAGATATATGTTTATAAATCCTTGATAAATGTTTACATACACGATCGAAAGCAACAAACGACAGACAAATATTTGGCTAGAAACTTTGTTTTGCAAGAATTTGTCTATTTTCAGCTACATTCTATGAAATAGATTATCCAGGAAGTAAAGTACTTGGGTTCATTTTACAGTGATTAAGTCTTTTACGACTAGAAAACTGTTGTTAAAATTTACTTCCAGCAATTTTTCTCATCGCATGATCTAGGTCTTGTTAAATGACGAAAGATTATTTTTATTCATTCGTAGAATTAATAACATTTAATCTGAATAGTGGAAATAATATTTTAATGCTTTCGCTTGTTATCGACACATTTCTCTAGATGATAGTAATGCAATGTACATTTAGTCATTTTTGATGAAAAATCTCACCAATGATTTGTCTAATTTAAGAAAGTGCTTCTATTCTGTTAGATCAAAAATTGACGTTGTACAGTACTCAAGGTAACTTCAACATCTTTCTTATATTCCGGTAGACAAGAAAAGATTCTTGTCTCGATGTCTGTGAAGAACATGTATTCGTAAACTTTAAAATCTAGTTTTAAACAAAGAATAAGTAAAACAAATAACTTCAAAGTAAAAAAAAAAACTACATAGTTGTGAAATTTTTCATTATTATAAAACAACCAAAACTATTTAAAAAATATGAGCTAATAAATCGACTTAATACCTAGGTCAAACGAAAACAGCCGTATTGGCAAAAATATGGAATTATACGGAGGAAAAAAGTAGTCGTTTGCCATCCTAACATAGAATTTATTTACAATCACCATTTTGCTCCGTATAGGGTCGTATTTCTCTGCATACGATCATAACGATATACAACCGTAATACTGGAGCATGTAAACCACCATAAAGTGACCGTTTATGGTCATATAGGAAACGCATAAGACCGTTTACATGCGTATACGACGTTCGTAATCGTCGACTTCGATAATTAAGCTTTTCGTCTTTTTAGAACTCGATTGTGTTTATATGAGCATTGTAGATTTCTTTCATGTGGCAAATAATCTTCAAGTCGATAATCGAAGAATTTAAAATCATCCTGATAAAAATATTTCAAATTGCAAATTAATTCGTTAGACACATTTGAATACAGTGATTTATATTCTCGTCGTGTTTTCCCAGTTCGAAAATAATCATCATCGTTCCAGTCAGTGAACTTTAATCCTAGATGTGGCATTAAACGTTCAATATCATTTCTGATTGTTTCATATTTACCAATAAAATTATATTTAAATGAACAAACATGACATAATTTTGAATAAGGCTGCCAATGAACATCTTCTTGTGAAGCATCAGACATTAAATAATCAATAAAGTGTTCAAAACGTGGAACGACTTTTTGACAAGGTTCCTCAACTTTTTTAAATTTGCTTTTATTAATACGATAAAAATGTTGTTGTTTTCTTGTTAAATAAAATGAAGAATATCGACGACATATAGCTCGACGAAGATTATCATACACTGAAAATGGTTCATTTTTAAGTGAAGCTATTTTATCTATGTAAGCTGATGCTAAACGTTCCAATGGATGTCGAACGAAGATAGCACGAATAAAGTTCGGTGAAAAAAGTATTGAAGGATCAGATAAACTACGAAGACGGATAAGAGGAAAATTTTCTTTTTGATACACTGACCATAAATCAATTTTCGTTGAATTCGGATGATCAGCAACAATGAAACGGGTTAGAAATTTTTCAAGAACTGTAATAGTATCGTTTATGGACCATCTACGAATAACCTGAAATAAATACAGATAAAATGAAAATCCATTCTCTTCTGTTTATTTAATGGGAACGGAAAGTAGCATTTTTCAATCTAAATTTAGAAAATGAGCTCCTTTTGAGACTTTCTTTGAAAAACTATCCCTCGAAACGTGAATTTCTAACGTTTCAGAAATGATCAAACCACAACAATATTCAGTCCATATTTTCTTCTTAATCGAATCTGAATCTTTTCTTTAATTGGCCAACAAAATGTTGTTCGTTACACGAACAACATCAAAGAATGGAAGACGGTTAGAAAAACAGAGTGTGGTGTTATTTTTGTATTATTCATGCACATATTTCGAAAAACTCTTAACCAAGCAAATGCAAATAAAAATAGAGAGATCCATGATTTTTCAGAGGTAGGAAACGAATTGGCAAGTTACATTTTTACCTTCGACGATAATGCAGTCATCTTTTCAACATAAGAAACATCAACAATTTTTGAAATGTTGACAGAACTCATATTATTTTGTTTTGAATAATTCGTAAGTATCGGAAGCAAATCATCACGTATATGAAGATAAGTAATAAATTTAAGTAAGGTTCGTGTAGCTACTTTGGGAACAGAACAGTAAAACAATGAATGAGATCGAAGAATAAAACCAAGATAATTCATTATTACGTTGCGACGACTTATGCCAGCAATAATCTTCTGAGATAGATGAGTTTCATTAAAACATGTATATTTATCTTCATTACGATATGAAAGAACTGCGACTGGATGGGTTGATATTTGATAAATACTTTTTGAATGTGCAGAAGAAGCTAATGTTATCGATAATGATTTTCGATAAAGTTGATTGCCTATTCATGTTTAAATAAGAGTGTATTAGAAAAAGACTTCATCGATTATCATATGTATTACCTGTATTGTAATTGAGTGAAATCAGTATAACGACGGCAATAAAATAGGATATACACAGAAAGAATTTTGTTCTTAGAAGACATAGATGTCCACAACGATACATTTTAAGTTTAATGAAAAAAAATTCTTTGAGATAGTTTTATGCGAAAAAAAATTTTTCTCTTCCTGCTTCTCGCAAGAGAAAAAGAAAAGAGAAAAAGCATGATTTTTCTTTTTGTTCGCCCGTCATCTTCTATTTATATGACAGGAAGATCAGAAGAAAGGGAACAGACTACGTTGAGCTTTCATTCTCATGAAAGGAAAACAAGACTAGGGTTTGTGTATTCTTCTCTGTGTAGAGGTATTCTAATTGGAACCAAAGAAAAATATGGTTTTCCACTTCTGTAAGTCGTCTTGACAACAAATTTAATTTTAGACTTTTTTCTTCTTCAAGGTCAAGTAAGCTGTTTTTCTTCATGAATTAACATTATATTTCAATTTGATATGATCAACTTTAAAAGTATATTTATTTAGTATTTTAAGAAACATTCAAATGACTACATGAAGAAAAAACAAACAACAATGAAGAGAATAAATAACATAAAAATATGTTTTTGTTTCTGTTTATGCTTTTTATATATTATACAACATAAATTAGAATAAAAAAAATATACAAGACAATAGAGGAAACAAAATATTGATAAATGCTTAAATAAGATTTGGTTTTTGTGTTATGCGAGATCGAGAATATGTTCCATTTTGAGATTGAGATTGTGTTGGTCGATTAAGATCATTTAAATCGAAGAATTGACTTTCGCGTTCCGTTGGTGAACGGGTTGAATCTAGAATAGAATTTATTGATCAAGGAAAATATTTAGTTATTAATGAAATGAAATCAGTTCGATAGGAATCAAGACGAGAGACTTGTTTGCGATACTTTTGAAAAAGATGCATATCATTTGCAATTATTAATATGTTAAAACAAACAAGCTCATATTTATTGTGAGAAAAAACCTATTCTATTTTGGAAGTTAGGTGAACACGATAATAATTCATTGATATATTCATATTGAGATCAAATTGTATATGGCACTTATCGATAATCTTACTTCTAATTAGTGTTTCTTGTTTTTGATTTATACTCGCCCTAGTTAACATTCTCTGAACATTCAACGAATCAAAATTATTTTATTTACTAATACAAGCAATCTTTGGAGAATCATTATAAAAATATTCGATACATCGAGCACCTGAAAAAAATTTAGCTTCTTTCATTCTCCATGAGTGTTTTTTCCTGCATTTTTAATGATTAATATTGTTTTCTAACCACAAAACTTTCATGAGAAAAAAAATTACTAATAAGTATAATGTCAAAATTGCTCTCGTCAATGTTACCTCGAGCCTTCCAAGTATTTCTTTTCTTCTATTTGCAATACTATATAGAAGTGCATCGATAGAGGCATAAAAGAAAAGCAATTTTAATATTAAAATGATTTTACTTAACTAGCACAATTATTTTAAATCCGACATGAATCAGAATAATGGGACTTCCGAAGTAGTATTAATAATCAAACAAACGATGTAAAAATCTTTGGAGAAATATTGAACTGCGCAGCTCAACCATATTAGTAGATGGAGAACTAAATTTTATATTTGAAAGAATATCACAGCTACTATAAAACTTGCATCTACGAAACTGAATACAGTCCATTGTGGCATTTTCAACGTGAGTAAAAAAAAAGTATATTTTTCTTGTTCAAAAATTCTTGAACGATACTTGACTAGTGAGTTCTTCGAGTCAAAATAGATGATTTCCATCCGAACGTTGTTAATGAACACAAGGCAACAGGCGGTTATTAGTTTATTTTTTACATCTGTCTCATGACAGACAACTTGCTTACTTCTTACGAACATCAACATTCGAAACGCTTTTCGAGGATATGATCAGCCAAATTCTGAGTTTGGGTTCGAACTTTGTTTTATTTCGAAAGTTGGCATCTGAAGGGGAGATGTACTTGGATTAGTTGAAAATAAATAACGATTTCCAAGGACATTATACACGGAGAATTCGAAGTATTTTTCATCGGCCTTAATTTAATTACAGTGTCATTGAACAATTTGAAATAAACTTTGCCACAATTTGTACTAACTCATATTTGTTATTCTCCACTATTCATCTTCGAAGTTTTTCCGCATTTTTCTCATAACAAAAAACGTTCATTATCAAAGACTACGTGAAATAGTTGAATGATACACTACAATTCAAATCGTCGTCCCATTTTTACATAGACATGAACCAAATAGATTATTCCAACTTCAACAATATTGTTCAAATTCTAGTTGCATACTTTGATCGAACGAGAACAATTCGAGGCAGTTATTTCGTAGTTTCACATTTTAAATACCTTGTTAATAAATAAAGCATCTTATTTTGTGGAACATTTTGCTTTTTAAAATAATTTATCATAGATTTTACGGATCTATTAGATGAGTCACAGTAAAAGTTGCAAAGAAGTTTTTCTAGTACTTCTCTTCCTGCACGGGTGAGTTTTATTATGAATGAACAGCAACACTATATCATATACCGATGGAAAGAGAAATGTTCAAACTATCAGCTGAAAGAAAAATCATGTATTCGATAGATAGTAATAACCCTCGGTATTTTTCCAACGACTTTTTCACCTTCTATTATTTGATGGCAATATCTTTCATATCGACAATTCAAATCGAAGAGTTCCATGCTGAATCCCAATCATCTTTTGCAATTAGTGATTCTTAACAAAAATAATGCTTTCCGGTTGAAACATGATCTAAAGCTCTCTTTTATGTAACGACTTTTAATTAGAATTCAAAAGAATCATCTTTGAGCTATTTTTTTTCTGCTACGAGTGTAATATCAGGTAATATGAATATAAAATTGGGAACCGACGCTGAACATCATATTTCAGAGAATTTTCTTCTTTCGAAGATTTTGATCGCCATGACTGACAATCGTACTATCACACTGAAAATCGTCGCACCTGGTATGGATTTCATCTATTAGGATATATGAAACTAGGTCGCAGTTAAGTTCGACTTGAGTACGAAATACTGTAAGAAGAATCCACTTCGAATTCAGGAAAACGAATCTTCCATCAAACTCAAATAGCCGTAATTCGCTCTTGGATTCATCAGCTCACGAATTTCTACGAAAATCGACCATCGTTATGAATATGTTTTGGCCGACAAAGAAATTTGTTTTTCAAACAACTGCTCCAATTTATATCTGACATAAAAAGAAGTATTTCTAAAATTCACTAGCAAACGGAACACAACTGATATCTGTCGATAAAATTCTAGAAATTCCTCTGTATTAATCAATTAGATATCTCAATGGTGCACTATCTACAATTCGTTTTATTCGTGGTGTTTGACACATGAGCAGACAGAATGACAACTAATTTTTCTTTTCATCTACATTTGAATCATTTCATAGTGAAAACAGCGCAAACTTCTTGAAAATTCGTCTTATTCACAACCTATTTTAGAGGAAACAAATCGTTGCGTAGGAAAAGAGTCAAAACTTACTTTAAGTCAATCTCAGTACTTGCAATTGGCATCCATATGAGTACTTGATCACTTTTTCTTTTAGAAATCATGACAATAGAAAACAACAACATGTTATTCGTACGCCAAGTATATGTAAAAGTAAAAATAGTTCATACACGCCCAACTGTAGACATCCTATGTCGTACAGCAGCACATTAAAAGAGGAAAAAAATTCTCGCGCGTACTACGAATATGTTGTTATTTGAACCACATCAAAATTAACATTTGCGCAGCACTACAGAAATACGGTACTTCACTCTGCATGAATAATAATTTGAATGCTATATTGAAATAGAAATCAGCATGAATTCAATAGTGTATTTTTTTTCTGTTTGCTTAGCTAAATGCTGACGTTTAAAAAGTGGCGGCGACTAAATTTTCATAGGAAAAATTCTGAGATGCCAATTATTTTCTGTTGATTGTCTCACACAACTATACATACTAAATGTTTCTCCAAAAGAATTCTTTTTTCTTGTTATCTACTCTGTGAACTCGAAGGCTTCTGCAATTTCTTAATTTACTGTTTTGTGGAAATTATTTTTGATGAAGACAAAAATGCTCACCTATAGAAATACTTGACATAGATGACGAAAGATTTGCATTGAGACAAGCCACAGCTGACGAAGTTGAATAATAATGATGATGATGTCGATAGGCACGATGATGATGTAAAGATGCATGTCTCGTACTACAATTACCAGATAAACCATTTCCACTATTAACTCCACTTTCTGATCCATCTTCATGTTCATCTAACGATGGTAAACATGTTTCAACCATAGCTTCTAAACAATTCACAAATAATTCCACATTATCTGGATTTTGTCGCGAAACGGTAAATGGTCCAGCGAAACGCCACAAACCACCAAAACCACATGATTGTAAATAACTGAGTTGTTGTTGTTGTTGACTAGCATCATCACCAGCTGAACAAGCAATCATTTGATAGATGATGGATTGAACAGAGGCTAATATTGATTCATCATGTGACAATGATAGTACAGAATTTATTTTCGCATCTAATAAATTATGTATAACTGGAAATACTTTTGGAAAAACAATACTTGATTCAGATAAGTATTCATAGATAATTCTCATTTCATTTTCGTCCGATGTATTACGTACGAGTGTTGCTAATACTGTTAAAAGTAATGCTTGTGTCGACGTGTCTGTTAATACATTAGGATCTAATAAATGATTGGTTTCACTACTTATCTAGAAGGAAGTTTCTCATTTAGATTTCAATTAAAACTATATAGTACGAAAAGTTTTACTTCTGATGTTTGTTGTGTTTCAGCTGTAGCTTGTGGCGTTACGGCAATAGTGGGGACGACTTGTTTGACTTGTTGTAACTGAACAAGTGTTGAAGCAGGCTTTGTTAGTATACGCGGTACAGCATGTTCAATATCAAATGAATGCCAATGACGTACATGTGACGGTATGGTTAACAATCGTGTACCACTAGCATTTAATACTCCACCGAGTTTTCGTGTCTTATCCATGTAAGATGCATCCCAAGATTTTTGACGACGAGGAAATAAACCTTGATGAACATGCAGTAACGTTGCATTGGCTGATTGATTTGTTAATACATAGGGTGATGTTGAATTCGTTGAAAGAGCAGCAAAATCAGCTATTGAAGTTGTTGAATACGATTGTGATAAATGTGATAATGGATGAACAGTTGATATCGAGGAAAAATTTAATGGTAAAATATTTGTCGAATTTGAATTTGCTGTTGATGAAACAATAACAGGACGATGTTTCACTGGACATCGTGTCCGAACTTCTTCAACAACGCTAACTAGAGCAGCTAAGTATGGTATGGATGTTGATGTTACTTTAAATTTATCATGGGATTCAGATTTAGCTACTATACTAAGTAGAGTTGATAGAACACGAGTTGTACGAACAACAGTTGATTGAATTGGATGACGAAATCCTGAAAATTTTCAAATAATATCAATCTTATATCTATAGATTTCCTTGTTTTTTTTCATAAGGATTTCGGTTGTGATAAATTAAAAAAATCCTAATAGAATCATTATTATCAATATCTGGTAAATATAATTTTTATATTGTAGTTGAAATGATTTTGTATGATTTATGTAATATCTAGTATGCATAGAGAGTGATTCCTCCGATTTCCAGCGTGGCATAATTTACTTTAGTCAGTATTCGTAATGTGTTGCTGAAGAATCGATCAATATTTGTCTCGAATATGAAATCAAATTTGTTTGAAAATTTCAAATCAATAGATGTATTCTAAAAGTTCTTGTAATCCTAATTGGAGATCAACATGGCAAGCGTAATTATAATAAATCATGGACTTAGATTCATCACGAGATTGTAGAGGAAGCTTATTATTGATTAATTTTTAATGCAACTACATGAAGCTTAGTCTTTATTTTTTGAGATTCACTGAACTTAACCGTGAGCATGTAATTTAAGCTTTAGCATTTTATAATGCTTATTACCATCTTGTCTTAAGACATTTGTCTTTAACCTGCTTATTGCTATTTTTCATAGAGTGCATGTGAAGGATCAATTTACAGTGTTCTTTTGAAACCCTTTAATTATATCCATTAGTGTGACAAGAATTGTTCTACCTTGTCTGAAACTAATTGGGCCAACAAACAAGAACAAGAAATGTATGAGAAGCTGATTTATTAGAAATTTCATGTGAGAGAATAGAAAAAGAAACGAAAAACTCAGCGTCGATAAACTCATAATTTCATCATTCATTTGCTCGAGACTATACTTTTGGTTGTCCTTCAGTGAATCAACATATTCTATCGTTATAATTTTTTCTTTTGTTCGTTAAAAAATCGTAATAACACGAATACATATATTACACATACTGTCATTACGATTAGTAATTTGATCGAGGCTTAAACGTACACTATTGATAGAAGTATAGTTAATCGATGCATCATGATCGTGACTACAAACTAATGTTCATGCTGGTATTGACCTCTAACTGAAATATCTGAAAAGATCAGAAAAATTTTACATTTAGTAATCTGTTATTTGCTAGAATTGCAACCGTTTACTTCTAGTACTAGCATTGATACACATGTACTACCTACCCTCCCCCTCCCCCAGTCGATGTTTTATGATCTTTCCGCATATGACGATACAATATATAAACAATAGAATCTATGTATACATATACAATAAATAATTGTAAATTCAAAACATAAACCTGACACAAAACAAAACAGTTTCAATTACCTTTAATAAGATGTCCAACAAGTGCAAAATTGAAATTCGATTTAAATGATAGACCCATACTTGCATCTAACTGTTTAAATTGCCATTCTAATGGTTCTCTAGCATCCATCATAATTCTTTCTAGTGTTTGTTGTTGGTGTGTATTTGTATTTTCAAATAAATTTATCATATGATCTAATGTATGAAGATTTTGTTCGAGTAAAGCTAAACCTGATGCATATAATTGTGGTTCTTCAAGTTGAAGAATAGAGAGAGCGATCCAAAACATAAATTTATGTATTTTAGATTCAGGTGATAATAATGGTAAAAGACGTGTTAAACACATGATTATTGAATCAATTAAATCAATGTCCGAAAATGATTCAAGAGCTTTGACAAGTATGCGTAATAGTGCTTTGATTTCAGCATCACTTGTTGTTTTGGATATGCAACCATAGACAATACTTAAAAGAACAGATAATAAATATCAATAGATAATTCGTCGAACAAAAAAGAAAACTTTCGAACTTACATAGCTCTTGGTTGTAAAGCAGGATTAAATTGAAAAGCAAAACGTTTAGCTAATTCTTGCCATTGTGCTAACCATTCACAATCGGGTATGTCATTCATACAAGCTTCCATTAATTCTAATAATGTATCTGTTATTGTTTCGAGTGATGATAAACTCATTCGTTCAGGTTGTTCGATTGTTGGTGAATATGTATTTGACAATGTTATTGAACGTTCCGGTGATATTTGTCCTTGTTGTTTGTCAAGTGTTAAAAACTGATTCGAATGTTGTTGTTGTTGTTGTTGACGTATGATACCAGTACGAAATGCAATTATACTTGCAGATTTAACTTTCGATAAACCAAATAGAGCATAAAATTTTGGTAGAGAGAATTCTGCCAACGATAGACGTAGAACACGTTGTGTTTCATCACTGAATTGTGGTTGAGAACATGTACATAATGAATGTAGTATATTAATGACAAGACCATGTGTTGATGCTCGTAAAGTTAATGGACCTGTACTAACAAGTAATGTGACAATGTGAAATAGAAATGGTAAATGTGATGCAACATCAAGTGAATTATTAAATGAAAGCATCAATAAATAACGAAGTAGAATTGCGATATCATCCCATATTAAATGTTGTTCTAATGTGGGCGTTGGTGATAAACATGTTTTTTCAATTAAACGACAAAGACGTCCAATAACCTTTCTTGAAAATAACAAAGCATTCGAACTTGCTAACGCAACGGCTGTATCAGCTAATATTTCAGCTTGCAATGATCCAAGACCACCGAGTACGGATCGTTTTATAAAGCAATCTAAAACAATATCTAATAGATCACTAACTTGTCCAATGTGTGACCAAATTTTGGCTTGTATCGATGGATACATATCATCTTCTTCAATAGTCAATGTTATTAATTTATCAAGTATCATGGAAACTTTTGCACGTTTATTATCATCGTTCTGTTTACAAAATCTTGTTAAATTTGGTAACCATGTTGTCATGTATTCCAAACAAAGATGTTTTAATTCGATCGTTGAATTTCGAAAACCTTCGATACATTCTTCTAAAAATTCTAATGTTAAATGTGCTTCTTTGAGTGCAAGTTTTTCTGAAATTGTTTTTATAAATATTGTATTATTTGATGGAATACAAAGACCAGATGATTCAAGTAGTTGACCTTCGATGCGTAAATCAAATGTTTGTGTTAATGCACATAGAAGATTGTAGGCAGCCGAACGTAATGATGGATCGAGTGAACCTAAATTCAATAGTGCGATATTTAATAATGTGCCAGGTACATCTTTCGGACGAATTTTATTATGTATTTGTATTGAATCGGGTTGTGCAAGTTCCTTTAATATAAAACAAAAAACGATATGTAGTTTTTTCAGAAAATAAAAATAAGACAAAAAGAAACTAAACACGATTTACCCATCTTGTTCGTATATGAATAATAGCTTGAACAATATTATCACAGTCGTTATGAATAAATGATAATGGTCCGGTTTCATTGGCTATAGTTAATGTAAATTGATTATCATCGACAAGACAAACTTCTTCAATTTCTGACGCATAATAAACATCATTCAACAAGACACTGTGACCGAGAACTTTCGTTTTTTCATTTGATGTTACTTGTATAGCTTGTGGACCAACTTTAATTGCTACTTTAGTATCTTTGTGAGATAATTTCAAGGCATTATTAAATACTTTGAGATCCTCTTCAAGTGATAACGTATGTCCAGGTAGTTTTTGTTGATCAACATCGATAAAATCGTTTAAACGTGATATATGATCGAGAAATATTAGTTTTCGTGAACCTTTTATGGATGATAGAATTCTATCGTGATACTTTGTATATTCACGTACCCATGAATTACAATTGTAAATATAACATGCTTGAAGATTATAATAAAAACAATCAGGTAAACAAATAAACCATTTCGATAGATAATCAGTTTTAAAACGATTGTCCGTACATGTATGAGTAAAATCAACAACTAATTCGAATGGTTTAGCTTGAAAAGGTTTCAATGTTAATAGAACATGATAGATCAATAGATCACAATTCATTTCATTCACTTTAAAACGACGAGCTATATAATAAAATACTGGAGTATTATTTTGTTTACTAAAGCCAGCCTAAATTTAAAAAAATCATATTTCAAATCATATGGTTTTATTGTATTCTATTCAAAATAATGTATAGAATGCTACAACCGATCTGATTCGTAAGACGAATCACGTAAGATATGTTTTATTCAATCTATGCCACGGCACATTCCTTTACTGTCGTTTTTTATTTGATTTTTAGAGTGAGACATTATTTAAACATACTGATTGATAAAAGATAAAAAAAAATGTCATGCTCGTTTTAAAGATTGTCCTAGAAAATATCGGTTTCCTATTATGTAAAAATGATAAAGATGAAGCGAATGAAAAGGACTTTATTCTTCTTTCATGATGAAATTAAATTGAGAAAAGTAGAATAATATCAAATATTAGTATATTTTATAAATACACTTCAACTATCTGAGCTGAATATGGAAACTTGATTTTGTCCTAAAAGTCTTTTTCTTTGAAACTAACCTGATAGAATATATTGAGAGCTTTCAGTGATTTAAATTCTTCTCTTTCATGCATTTGTGTTTTAGCCATAAGTTCCTCGAATTTCGTCGCCGTCATGTCATAAGAAATCCATTGTGAATCCAGTGGTCTGTGATCTGGCGGTCCTAAATAGGCTAGTAACGTTGCCATTTTATCAAATGGTCTTCGTCCAATAGCTTTATGATCTCTTCCACTCGATAGATAATCACCAATTTTTTCTTGATGATACCATAGAAGTCTATGTAAAGCTAAAACATTTGCATCACTAATATAAGACATAGGATATGTTGGTGAAGGCGTTGTAGAATCAATAATATTATTTTCAATAGGTTGTTGTTCATGCGATGGTATTATTATTGTTAAATTGATTGGTTCACTTATAGCTAGAACGAAATTCGTTGCTGAATCAAATGTCGAACGAAGATAATCGTTAAAACATCGCATATGAAATTCTTTTGTAAATATCAAATTATTGGCAATATTTTGAAGAATTTTCGATACAAGTGTTAAACCACGTTTTATACGTGGTAATGGTTCAGCATCAACAATACCAAACTCATGTGGAAGAACAAGAGCTGGATTTAAAAACCGAAGAAATATTACAGTTGAGACAGCCTAAAATACATTCATCGTAATTATGAATTGAATATGAACAAGACGAAAAAACTAAGTCAATATCAATACTTGTAAAGGATGTTGTGGAAAACGTTGTTGAACAACTTGAAATAGGCATGAACATAAAATTCTTAATTGAATCGGAAATTGAGATGATGAATCAATAATAGCTTGAAAAACATCATGTGTTAATAAACGTAAGTTTTTTCGATTTTCATCTAATTGTTCATGCTGTTCAATACGTGTTGGATCAACTTCATAGGAACGTAAATCAGCTATGAACATTTTTGCTAATATTGGTGCAAAGAGATTATACAAATAATGTGAACCATAAAGTTTAAAACAAAATGACATGATTTTTGTTGGTAAACCATTACCACGCAATATAGTTTGATAGCAATCAGCCATTTCAACTTCTTTAGCAAATATATTCAATAATAATTGATGAAGTAAATGTTTTGCATCGAATATTGTTACAAATACACGAGCTAGTTCATCCTTGAAAATAGACAGTTAGATTTTTATTTTTTAAATTTCAATATTTTTCATAATCGATGATCGATATTAGTTGTCTACGATGTAATTCTTTCTTCAAAAGGGATAATACCGAAATTTCTTACATATTTTGTAAATACGGGTATCGAAAATCAATTGACTGTACATACAATCCACTAGTGAACAAAAAGATTTCACCCGTGTTCTGTTACTAATCCGTAAGTTGAACACATTGACTCAATTTATACTAATCAACTTATAACAAATGTATGTAAATATGATCACTTTTCTTCAACATAACAGTAGATTTTACTTAAATATAATTAAGTAATTAAATAATGAAAGAGATGAAATTAATCTTCTTAATACTAAGATTCTAGATTGGTCAATCTAATCTACTTGTTGATTTCATGAATTTATTCGAAAGTGAAAATCTCGAGAGATCAATCATGTTTATGAATAGCCAAATTCCAGAAGAAAGAAGAGAAGAATTGGAATTCTTCTTTTCAAACGAAGACATCAAAACTCACCATGTATTGTGGTGAAACAACATTGGCCAATGCCATAGCTATAGGTAATTCTCCTTTGTCGCCTATCATCGTAACCAGTTCAACAAGTCGTTCAAAACGATCAGCAAGAACAGTTTCAGCCAATGTATCAAATTCAGTTCCTTGTTGTAGAATTTGTGTCAAGACTTCCATGAAGGCTGCCCGAGTTTGTGGATCACGATGATAACCCAATGCTAAATGAAGTTTTATGTTAGGCAAACGAATAAAACAAGAAATAATCATAGGAAAGACAACGATATAGCCTACCAATGCTTCTCATAAGACCACTTTCGATATTAGCTGCAAGTAAATTTGACATAGCAACAATTGTTGAATTTCTTAAAGACTGTTGTTTTTGTTGTAGTTGATTGATTAATTGTGATTGTTGTTGTTGTTGCTGTTGCTGCTGCTGTTGTGTTTGACCAGCTATATTTGATGGCGTTCTTTCGACGTTCGCTTGATGATGATCCGATAATGAACTTTGATCATCATTCAAATCATCCCCACAATCATTTAATAAATTCATAAATAATGTGAAATATTTAAGAAATAATTGTGATTTAGCTTCCATCAAATCTCCTCGATCACTTTCTTCAGGTTGTAATGGAAGTGAATGAAGTAATGTCGCAACAGCTTCCATCGATGCTTGATCTAATTCACGTGTCAAATGTTGATATTGATCAACAACTAATTGAGATGTATTAACATTAACACCACTGCCAACACCAACACCGGCTGCTGATTGACCCAATGCATGAACCTAAGCAAAAAAAGAAAATTTTAAATTGTTTGTCGTTCAATTTTGTTATTCTATATAGTATTTTTTTTCGTACTTGATTAAATTGATGTGAATTTCCCATTATCCAATCAGTTAAATATTCAACAAGTTTATTACGAAATTTTATTTCTTGTCGAAACGATAGATCATCACGTCTTCTCATCATGGATTCTACAAGTTGACAAACACGTATGCGTATGGCAACAGCTGTTACACTTGTATCTAATTGTCGAGCATAACGAACAATATTTAAAACAAGTTGTTCTAAACTATTAACATTTGCTAATGGATTTTCATGCGCTTGTTGTGGTCCACCACGTCCACTTGCACTTGCTGAAGTTGAACTTGGATCATTTGGTGAACTACTAACCACTGATGGTGGCGAGCCAGTATTATTACTTGGAACACCTAATGTTGTTGATGAGCCCGTTGTTGTTGTGGGTCCTTCCACTGAATTTTGTGCTGCTTGTTGTGCCTTCATTTCAAATACGGAACGCATGATAACAATAACATTATCGATGAATTGAGTATTTTGTTCTGAACATATAACTTGTCCAGTAGCATCAAAAAATTTATCAACTTGAATTTTAATTTGATCAAACAATATTGGATAACAGAGTGGATTCAGTTCATGACCAAGTAAATCTTGTATATGACGTTGAATTTGTAAACCAAATTTTTCATTTTGACATACCAAATATTTTAAACAATCACCAATAAATCTATTTGTGCAATACTTTTCATATATGAATAAAACTTTCTGGAAAATGAAACCTACTGTGTTACAGGACAATAATGAAGATCAGAAGTTACTGGTTCCATTGATGTACGTCGAGTATCAGCTGGAATACCATGTTGACTAAAAGTGATCGTGTATTACATTTTTCTTTATAATGCAATTTTATCAACATTAACAACTCTCGTGTCATGTCAACAAAGAAATGATTGATCAAGTAGATTGATATTATTATGTATCTATATTGAATCATATATTCAATAGATTAATTATCAAATAGAATGCGTTTTTAATCTTGTTGTTTCATTGTTAGCAGTATAAATAGATATTATTTTTTAATCTATTCGAGATCATTAACTTCTTCAAAAACTTGTCACTATTGATTTGTTTTACATTAAATATGACTTAAAAGTTCTGTTATCATAGTGATGCTTTACAGAAGTTTGTTTTCCGATACATGCCAACCATTTCATTTACTGATTGAAGAAAACATGTGACCTTTTTCTTATGATTGGTAGGAATTTCTATTGTGAGTGGTAGTTCATTTGTCAAAATGATAGTTTCGCTTTGAACCTGGGGTTATTACAGCTTTCCATTCATAGCACTATACTTAGGATTCCGTTATTTCTCGAATCGTCAATAGCAACAAATGTCACATTTCTCATCTATGGAAAATGACATCAACGACAAGGCTTAGTCTTTTCTAGAAATATAATATGGAATTAAGAAAATTCGTCAGTAAATTGTAAGACGATCAACAAGAGATTTCTTTTCGATTCACACAACATTGATAGGATCAATTATTCATTGTTAGAAAACAAATATAGTTCTCCAGAGATTCTTCATGCAAAATATCTAATAATAGTATAGTTTAATTACGAAAAAAAGACCAGTGAATTCTACATCGCAATTTCGATGAGATTTCATTGACCAGCTCTTTCATGTTATTCTACTACTGTTTGATGCTTGTATATCAAACAGTAGTATGCAAAGTTACTATTCTTCGTCTCAGTAATAGCACATTTATGATCCATAGTGAGTATTCAACATTTTACATGATAAAAGTTACTATGTAAAAGTATAAAACTTAGCTTATGACTTCCCTCGTGCATTCATCAGTATGTTCAGGTCGATGAACATAAACAATTGATTTAAATTTGACATTAAAATGATGCGCGAGCACCTGAAAGTCATGTACACCTTGGGTTATGAAATTTATCATACTGTGATGTATAGACAAAGGATAATCCTGACTTTTAGAAAATTATAATGATACATTGCGATGGAAGAAAATATATTAGACATTTGAATTTTCTGATTCATTCTATACAAAAAATGATCGATGAATCAGATTAGAATAGAATACTAATCCTTTGTAACATATTCATGAGAAAAATTTCATACCCTGGTCGATTTTTTACTGGTAACCATACACTTCCAAGTGCACATAAAAAACCAGTCATATTTGCCCACTCATGAAAAACATCCTAAAAAGAAATATTTATCATTGAATTTCTTTTTCTCGAAAACTTAAACTCTATGTATAACATACTTCAATATCATGTTCACTTGAATGAACTCCAGTTCGTCTTTTACCAAATTTTCCATAACCACCACCAACAAAACCACTTGTCTCACTAGCACTCACCGATGGTGAACTAGCTGTCGAACTTCCACTACCCATATCATCAACTCGTTTAGGATAAATAGCCAAAAATTTCCCTAGGTGTTGTTGACTAACAAATGTATCATACCAAGCTTGTTTATTTCCTGGTGTTGCATATTCAATACGTCTTAATAGCGAAAGAATTTTCTTTTGTAAAGCATTTCTTCCTGTTGTGACTAATGTTGTTGATGCTGCTGATAATTCCATGTAAATATTATAATTAGGTAAAAGGGTCAATACAGCTGTTTCATCAAAGCCAAAACGAATATCAGCTTCATATGCAAATAGAGCAAAACATGACATAGCTATTTTGACAGCTTCAGGATCAATAGACCATAAGTAAATAAAAAACACGATCTCAAGTTTTGTATGTGCATGTTTAGCCATGGGAATATTTGAACCAAGATACGCATTATCTTTATGGTGTAAAAGAAAAGCATTGCGTAGAACAAGAATTTCTCTTAACCAACGCAGTACAGATGTGTATTCATAGATTTGATGTAGAACTAATTTTTGTGATATGGAAAAGAGTACTTGACTTGAGATTGACCAAAATGTATTTATTGATGCTTCTGGATTCCATAATTCAATATGTCGTGTTTCATGTAAAACTAATAGAGATTCCATAGCTGTATGTGCAACATCGGGCATCATCGATGTATCATGTACAAGGGATACGAGACCATTTATCAGTTCAAATGTTGACATTTGAGTTTCATGATCAAGTTTATTTGGATTATGTAACATTAAATATGGATCCACGATTATTAAACGTACAATCCACAAGAGTAGTTCCCGATTATTGGGTCCTTCATCGTAAGCTAAACGATCTGATGTTTTCGATTTGAATGCTTGCGTATATTGTGTACGTAATTGCTGTGGATTGAATAAAATATCTTTCAAAGTACTAACACCCGTTATACCGGAGATTCTCAATGGTGTTGTAGAAAATGTTGATGATTGTGAAACTTTATTCAATGTATCGGTAAACATATTTCGTAATTCTCCAGCACGTGAATAAACAATATCGATTTGCGGCCACCAAGCTAAACGCTTTTGTGTTATTATTCTATAGAGTGCTTTTACCAAAACATAATGAAACATTGCTGGTGACGATAAATTTAAACAAACTTTTAAAACTTCATTATTATGTGGATTCAATCTTAGACAAGCTAGAAAAAATTCTATCATGAGTTCTAAATCGAAATTGACTTTATCTTGACCACGTGAAAACGGTTTCGAAGGATTGAATAATATTTGTTTTAAATCTCCAATAACTGATTGTACCATAACAAATAAAACATTATTTGAATCTTTATTATTAATATATGTTGCTGCTTTACATAATTTAACAAATGTAACAACAGCTGCCGACTCAGTTCCACCAGCTGAATGTTGTTTGCCTAATACTTGTGCATGTAATTGACGTTTTAATGCATCAACAAAATTTCTTTTACGTAAATGTTCAGCCGAACAAGGACCACCCTTCTCCAATGCATAGACTAATTCTTCAAGAATAATTGGACATAAAACTAATAACATCATTTGAAGTGGCCAAACGTATTGAACTTTTCGACGATTAGCTTCACCAAATGAGTCAAGTAGTTCGAATAATTTTTCACAATTATCTAGTTTTTTTTTTGAAAATTTTCAATCAAATCTTTGTTACAATGGGCATATCAAACGGAAAGAAAACAATCACTTACCACTCAATTCAGCATTTGGTCGCTTCTGTAAATCAGTAAATTCTTCTGGATAGGTATCCAACCAATTCCAAATAGCCTAGAAAACATATTATTATTAACCTCTATTTCTGATCTATCTATTTTACTTTTTCGACACTCTTAACAAGTTCTGTATGATGAATTTTTTTCAGTAGACGCCATTTTTGTACTTCCTCTGTGAGAAGAAAAAACATGTATATATATATACATGATGAATAAATTACGTTAAATGCACAATAAATTGTGTTACCATTAAGAAGTCTCGTTAATTTAAGCATATCTACATTCATATGTTGAATAAGATCGAGATCACCAGCTTCGTACGTTTCATCACCAGACGTAATTAAGGATTCTAGCCTAAAGAAAAAATAATGCTAATTAAACCAATAAAAACTTTGAATTTTTTAATGTTAGTAATCAAGTGAGTAGCAAACTTTTTAGTTTTATTTCTTTTTCTATTTCTCTAATTTTACCTTTATAAAAAAAAAACTAAATGTTTTCTAAACATGAATATTTCATTATGATAAATTTTTACAGACACATTATTATTTCATTTACCTTGAAACAACTTTACTGAAAAGTGTACTGAAATTATTAACACTTAATGCAAATAAAACGTTCGATGCAAGTTGTCGAACATGTTGAACAGTTATCCCATCACCGGGTACATTTAATAGCTTCAATTATTTATAAATGAATCAATGATTGAAGAATGAACAAAGTGTAGGAGATCTTACTTTACAAACTACAGGCAATAATTTATTGACATAAATAGCTTCATGTAGACGACTTGTGCTCAAATCTTTTGTCTTAATAAAACAGAAAAAAAAATATTCATAAAGCACCAATCACAACATGAATAAGAATTAAATTACATTTGCTAAACATTGTTCAACAGCGTCGAGTACAATTAAATATGACTCGTAAATATTTTTCTCCTGATCATAACCACCATATCTCTACACGAACGAAAATCAAATGATGTAGCACAAATTTAGTTTGACAGTGACATCCTACGGTATTATCTATAGTCTTCAAAATATCTGTAAGACCATTAATAACAAGTGAAAATTTGAAACGACTTAAGGCAATCAAACATTCTTTGTTTTGTTCTAAATTAAGACGCATTTGGTTTGTTAATTCACCACATTTGATCGGAAGCTAAAATATTGTATTCATAGAAACAAACCAAGATACTGTTTTTTCGACTAACCTGATCTTCGAATCTTTCGATCAACGCTGTAACCCATTCGACAGGTTTAGACGTCGACATAGTCGCTGTGCGCAGACAACTAAAAAATGAGAAACGACATCGAAGAAGAACGAGGAAAAAAACACTCGAAGATCATTGCTTCTATAATAGCATAAAAAAAATAAATGAAGATTCGCTTCAGAAAAAGAAGAAATCATAGAAAGAGAAAAAAACGGAACATTTTCTTGTTCCTGTTTTCTCGACATTTGTCATGTTGATGTCCATGACGTTGATAAATACGACACGCAAAGGAAAAAAAAGCTCTACCATAGAGGACTTATTTCAACCAATCATAAAGCTATCAAATATAAATTGGACTTGCTTGTTTATTATTATTTCGATGTTTCTATCCCAAACATTGGCTTGATTTTTCTAGTCGTCTTCTAAATTCTAGATTTAACTTTTTACATACAGAAATTAATAAAAAAAAAAGAACAAGCGATGATGGCTAATCGATTAGTCGGTCTTCGTGGTCAACTTGGTCGTTGTTTTAATACAAGTGGTGCTCTTGTTCAAGCAACAAGATCGGCTTCAACGACAGCATCGGATTCAACATCACAAATGATTCATCCACCCATCTCTGTTTTCGGTTTAGAAGGTCGATACGCATCAGCCTTATATTCTGCAGCATCAAAACAGAAAAAACTCGAGCAGGTTGACGCTGATTTTCAAAAATTAGATAATCTTTTATCAAAAAACAAGTCCCTCGCCGATTTATTTCGTAATCCAGGAGTAACACGTGAACAACGTTTGTCTTTAATCAAGGAATTAGGAGTATCAGATATTACTCAAACTACATTAGAAACACTTATCGATAATCGACGAGAAAAAAAATTAAGAAAATTCGTTTCACTTATGAATCTTGTGATGGCTGCTAATCGAGGCGAACTGTTATGTCGAGTTATAACAGCTAAACCATTAGATGCCAAATTACGTAGTGAACTTGATGCGGTATTGAAACAATTTAGCAACAAAAATGAAAAAGTTACCGTTGAAACAAGTGTTGATCCATCAATTATGGGTGGAATGGTTGTAGAAATTGGTGATCGATACATTGATATGAGCATTGCAAGCAAGATCAAAGCTTATACCGAAATATTAACAAGCAATGTCTAAAGACATTATTCGATTTTCAAGTTTCTTGTCTTCTTTTCTCCTCCTAATATACTATTACATTGTAGCTTCTCTATGGTGTCATCTTCTAGAATAAAACATTCATAACAAGGAATATAACATTGAACTATATTTGAAAACAATCGATGTCAGTTTGTTTTTAGATGTTATTGCGATCAACATTTCGATTGAATTTTTCTACTCAACTATGGAATACCACACGTAAATATAATTATTTATTTTAATTTATCATCTTTATTAAACACTTCTATATGTAAAAAGCCTTTAAAAAGCATGTTTAGTTTACAATCACATGATATAATCGAAAATAATCAACTAGAATGATATTAAGTATTTCAGTTATTCATTGAAAAACAAATAATTGATGTTGATAAAAATATGACATTTGCGCCAAGTTCCCACTAAGGACATATGGTTTTTATTAAAAACTATTAAATTGAACAAGCATTTTCATGCTCATTCTAATTAAATAACTATTTCTTTGTCATTCTAGCTTGCAATTAATCTCACTGTAGATCTCTATTTTAAAATGAATACAAAACGAATAATATGACTTACACTAAATTAGATTTATTTTTTTCACTTGAAATTTGTCTTCATACGATTTTTTTGATTGAAGCAATATGTTTCAATCATTACACACAACAAGTAATACGAGAAGGTTTTGAAATTATCTTAAGAAAACCTCTCTCTCTCTCTTCATATATATATATATGTATATGAGTCAGTTGCAAAATTATCGTTTACGGTTTCGAGAAAAAATCTTTGATTTTCAAGATTGTAGGTAATATATTGTGGCGTACTGACTGTATGAGAGGAGTATTGAAATAAAATTTTCTGACTATCACTTTTAAATTGATCCAGCCACACACAATATTATGTAAAAAACATTTCTAGATGTGCCTCTCACGCCACTCCTACAGGAGAACGAACAATATAGTTTTACAACGAGTTTATAAAATTAGACTGATAGGATATCGTATGTTAGATTCTCTAAAATGTTTTCATCTAAACAAATGCATTATATAAATACCATGTAGTGAGTTGATAGTCTTTGAAACACGACGAATAGATGAATATGCAATACGTTGCATTTGTTTCTAGTTTCTAACATGATTATTCATCGAAAAATCTCGCGTGACACTTTTCTCAATAAATATACGTTTTCGAACACTGCTATTTTCAAGAGTAGTTGACTACCATGAGTGGATAAAATGATCAAAATTTCATATAAAAACTGCCACACATCAGAATAAGATCTTGCATGACGTTTAGGGTGACAACTGAAATTTTCAAATTACATTTTCTCATCTGTTTCAACCGTTTTCTCGCCCATAGATTGACTGTCTTTCAATACTTTTCCAATTAATTATAGACGAATTATTTAATCTCACAGCCATTTTTTTTATCTCGCGTGATAGAAAATTGAGAAATGAGTGCACATCTCATACACGGCAGAAAAAAAAACGTAATTAAACTACCAATGAATATGATATTGAAAAGCGCAGACTGTTTACCATAAATTTGTCAACTTCCGAAAATTAAATGGCAAGAGAAAAAATATCGATTCTACGTCACTTTTTATTAATAAATGACAGCAAAAATCGATGTTTTTCACCTTAGGCGTCTAATATCTTAAGATTAGTTTGAGATAAATCCATGTTGTTCGTTGTGTAAACGTTCACATTTTATAGAATAACGATACAATAATTTTTCTAATCACTTATTCAGGTGGAGTGAGAGAAAGTACAGGAAATAATGAATCTGTTCGATGATTTATAAATGGAATCAATATGCATGATGCACAGATTTGGTAGACGTAAACCAATGGATTTTGAAAGAATCTGACATTCTATCCTGTCATTATTTACTAAACAGGATGAAAGTGCTCTGAGTAAAATTGACTGAACAAATTGCATTATTTGTTAGAGTGTTTTTGTATTCAAAATATTTTTTTTTGATACATGTGATTTTGACTATCATAGGTCGTTCAATGTTCATTCAATCTCAAGAAACTCCAAATCCGAATAGTCTAAAGTTTCTACCAGGTCGTCCGGTGCTTGATACAGATGTTGCCACTAGAGACTTTCCTAGTGTTCAATCGACTTATTGTTCTCCGCTCGCAAAGTATTGAACTGAAAATATTTGTATTTCATTCTATATTTTGTTGTTGTTCATTTGTATTAGACAATTATTTCGTATCGAAGGTGTCAAGTCTGTTTTTTTGGGCTCTGATTTTATTACAATAACAAAACAACACGATGATATTCAATGGCAAATACTAAAGCCAGAGATTTATGGAGCTATTATGGATTTTTTCTCGACAAATTTACCGGTTGTTAATGAAGATAGTACAGCACCAATGAGTAGTAAGCTAGTGCGTTTTTTGTAGTGTGCTATCTTAGTTTTCTTTCATATTCATTTAAACGAAAGATAATGCTCATAATATGATTCCCAATTTGTATATAGGTGTATCTCCTGAGGATGATGATACAACAGCTATGATAAAAGAATTACTTGATTCAAGGATACGACCAACTGTTCAAGAAGATGGTGGTGATGTTACGTTCGTGGTAAATGAAATGAAAAACCTTTGAAAATAAAATACACTAGTTAAATTTATTTTTCACAAGTCGTTTGTTGATGGAATCGTAAAATTAAAATTACAAGGCGCTTGCACTTCATGTCCAAGTTCAATGGTCACATTAAAAAGTGGAATTCAAAATATGTTACAATTTTATATACCAGAAATTGTCAGTGTTGAACAAGTTAGTCATGCTAGTCAAAGTATAATTATTGTATAGAATTCATTCGATTTAAATTTTAGACAGAAGACGACGTCGATAAAGTAGCAAAGAAAGAATTCGAAAAATTTGAAGAAAAATTAGAACATGAAGATGGTGACGAAGAATCGAAATCTTCATCGAATAAATAAACTATTGTTGACGACTTTCGTGTTTCTTTTGTATCATATTTGCAATAAATTTGAAGACTGAATTCAATATTTTTATTTTTCTCAATAGAAGACAGAACTACTCATTGTAGATTATAAAACGATGGATCAACCTCCACCAGCACTTGACTATCCTGATGTTGTTAGTCGATCGAATGGTGCAAGTAAATCTTTGTTATTGAATGTTATGATTGAATATATGACATTTTCTTCTTTCTCACAAGGTTCGAAACAGGCTGCTAGTAACTATGCAGCTGGACTTAGAATGGCCAGGTAAATACAAGAGAATGTTCTCGAAGCTCTCGACATGTTATCTCATGAAAAATAAAACTGAGCACTATCAGTGTAGACCAATTAAATAATTCAACCGTTTTTCTTTCTATCATGAAAAGAAGTGTAGATCTTCCAATCGAAGATTTCTATTGAGAAAATGTGAGAGTCTATTGACAATGAATACAACTGCATTGTTTTGTTGTTCATAGTTTGATAAATGATAGATTTTGTTGTATGCACTAACTTCAAAGTTTGTCTGTGATGAACACAGAAAAAGAATATATTTGATTAGACTCAACCATAGCAGAGATGTATAGCTTTCTTTTTTTGATGACATGCTTCTCTAAACATCATTGTCTTGAATATATAAATAGTTATATCATTGTTGATCTTACCTTTCTTTTTTTCTTGTTTAGTCTCTTCTCAGAATATATACTTCTCTATCCGCTAGATGTTCTTCGACGACAAATTCAAGTAAAACATGAAGAATGAAGAATTTTAGTATTCGTTGCATTTATTTGTTTTAGGTAAATAATGAAGCTGTCAAATATCATTTGTCTCCTGTTAGTGTTTTTCCTGTTTTCTTTAAAATCTCAGCTCAAGTAAAGAAAATAATATCTGTTTTTCGAACAATCATTATGCTATTGTGACAAATAACATGTATCTCTAGGGCCCGTCGTCACTATGGAAAGGTGTTCTGACGTCACTTGCTTATAATGGTTTAGTTGTAGCAACAGATAATTCTCTTCAAGATTTAATCCCTGTCAAAAAGTAAGTAATCTATCAAAATACTAGTGTATGTTCATTTTTTTTCTATCCAAGGAGTAAACAAAATCGAATACAGCAAGTTCGCCGAGTTGCCCGCGATGTAGCTGTTCGAACGTATGTTCATTGTTTCTTGTCTGAAATTCTTTTATATGAATTTTGTTTTTACTCTTGAATTTACGATGTTCAGAGCTGCCTATCTAATACTTTCGCCAATTTATTATGTAATGCTCATTGAATCAGTGCAAAGTGTTAGTGCATCAGATGGAAGTTTACTCGATGGTATACGAGATGCACTCATAAGATTCATACCTTATTCATCATCGATGGGTGTTGGTCGTAGTAAAATGTTACCCATATGGAAAATTCTTATTCCAACTGTGGGTCTTATGACAGGACGTTATTTATGTGAGAAAATGTTGTATAAAATAATATTGCCTACATTGAATGCAATACAAGAAGCTGATCGTTATCGAAAACGAAAACAACGACGCATTGCTCAGGTTATTTTGAATCATTGATTCGTAAATAAATTAATACTCATAGATATGTATTGTGTTCTGTTCTAGTTATCGTACGATGATGATTATGAAACAGAAGAAAGTGTTCTTCTTTTTGAAACCACTTATGCATCATTAATAGCTCGTATTGCTGCTGGTTTTTTCGGTCAATTACTATTTTATCCGGTGGAAACTATTGTACATCGTCTTCATTTACAAGGCGTTCGTGCTATTATCGATAACACTGATACTGGTGTTGGTGTCATACCTATTAATTCATCAAATTATTATGTTGACTTTTGGTCTTGTTTAAAATCCATCGAGGATACTGAAGGAAGTGCTGGTTTATACAAAGGTATTGGATGTGTTCTATTAAAATTTTCATTACTCTACGGTGGAATGTTATTGGCACATGGTGTTGCTAAAAGATTCGTTATTGATAATAAATCTTCATCGAATCCTGCTACTCCCACAGCAACCTGGAATCGAGAACCAACGAGCACAATGCCGACAACCGACAATGGACATTGGTAGTTCACATGGCAACATGCGTATTTTTCTTTTTTCTTTTGGAACAATTCAAACAAACACAAACCAAATTCATTTCAAAGTTCGAAGCTATTTCAAAATGTTTTTCTTTTGAATGAAATGTAAAACATGCCAAGTCATCCATCGATTCGATTATCAATATTTCCATTTGATGATTTATTTGTATTAGCGTATAATATAGGTGTATGAAAACTGATTCTAACTCTGACGCAAGTGAAATGATTAAAAAGAATATTTTTTTTTCGAACATTATGTCCGAGTAACATCAATAAAATATTTAAGTATTTTTATTCTTACATAAGAACGATGATTTCCTTGAGATATAAAGTGAATGATGTACAACTTCCTAAAAATAAAGGTTTCAAATAAAAATGACATCTGTTCAGAGAACATTACATTTTGAAGACTATTCCAGTCACTGGAAGATCTCCTCTGTTCAAATAAAATATTTGTTGATTTAAACTATATGAAGTAGTCATTTCTGAAAATGTTGCTCTTGATCCTGATTCGTTATCTGGAAAATCATGTCTTCTTGGTTTCAATGAAAATTTTCATTAACTTTATGTGATAGAACGAGCACTGATATATGTGTATACAGCAAAAGTTGTGATTCGCAGTCTTTTTTTTTCTGTCATTTTAAATTGTCTTCTGTCTACTGTTGTGTGGCTGAGAAAATTCTTTTAGATCTGAGAATTGGTCAAGAAATATACAAGCTCTATATGCATTATCTCAAATTAATATTGCTGGAAAACTTTTAAAACACAATAAGATCCAATAAACACTTTGATGTACTCATATTTATATTTATCAATATGTCAATAAGTAAAATGCATTATTCTTTTTATTAATGCACGACAAATACTAAGAAAGATTACTACTATAGCGTAGTACGTTGAACGTACTACGTTCTCTTTTCCATTTTCAGACTGTCGCATGATTATTGGGGTAAAAGAATCATGAGCTTTTTAATTTATGATGACGCTCAAATATATAGATGTCAGAAAATTTAACAGTGATAGATTACATAAACATTGATGAAAATTTAAAATGATTTCAAAGAAGCATTCTCGATAATTAATACTTGTTTTTTATAGAGAAATGAAATTTATACACAGGAGACACATGATGAAGACAAGCATGAATATATTTCTTAGAAATTGAATGGTGAATTTGACGTCAATTCAATAGGCGTTATGGCACGTTTACTTTAATCAAAACAGATGTAATGTAGATACTTAGATCTTATGCGTAAGAAGTGTTCATCATGATGACAGTTTTCTAAATGCGAAGGATTTTATTGATATCTGATAATTGTAAATTTTCTAAACAAATTTTGGATTCGAAAGCATATTTAATTATTTGAGGATAGAAATAAATTGACCATTGGCATCTAAAGAATAACCTACTAGAGTCATATTGTTAATATTAATTAGTAAAAAAAGTAAATAGACCACCGATAAAGTTACTATTATCTAGGCTAATACGATTGGCATAGCTAAATATTTAATGGCTAATTGTAACAAATTATAAACGATGTTCTGCAAAATATATCATGCAACCGAAGTTATTGCTTCAGTCTCTGGAGATCGATGACTCAAATTATCATCATCTTTCCGATTGTCACGCGCATGCCCATTAATTAGGAACAAAACGACGAATGAATTTGTTTGACAATAATAGATTTTATCAACTATTGATAAAACGAGTTATGTCACTTCAATCGTACTTGGTTGATTGAAAAAGTATATTTTTCTACATATGTTTATATTTACGGTTGTATAAGAGATGGCGACGTGAAGAGAAAAGTATTCTTCTTGAAAAAAGTGAAAATCATTCAAGCATCTGTTATGAATTAAGAGCATGTATGTCTAGTTCTAAAATTATTGCGCTTGAAGAAAAATTCTATGAAACTATTCATTATATGTATTACGTCCGGACTGACTATTAACGTTCAATTTTTGATAGCTAGAATGTTTATTATCAATAATAAATTCTGATCAATGGGATTAATAATGACAGATGACTGTAAAACAAGAGTATCATTTGTAACAAGTTTAATTTCTATGTCATTCATACTTCTGCCAAAAAATTGACGTCGATTGTACTTTTTCTACATTATGAAGAATACATTTATTATATGATTCAATAGATATCGATCGTGCTTCCGCAAAAAAAGAACAACTTATTTACATTGGAGAAAAGAAGCACATGTATACAAATAGATTTAAAGTACAAAAAAATTAAACATAATTAAAAAAACAAAAATAACACTTGTTTATTTTTGTATGTTTCTATTTACCATTGAAATGTTATCGCATAAAACTTTATCATAATCAACGTTTTTTACTATTTCCATTTGTATGTGAATTTGAACTACGATGATTATCTTCATCCGAGGAGGAACGATGTCGTTTCGAACTTGTCTTACGTTCATGGGATAATGAAGAACGATCGCGTTTCCGATGACGATCACTGCTGCTACTTCGATCTCTGATAAATTTTTAGAAAACATGTAGAAAATATCTATCAGAAAAACAAAGGAAAAGTATTACGTTGATGGTCGTCGACAATAAGATGGTGAACGTCGCCGGCGATGATCACGATTACGCGACCTTGATCGATCTCGTCCATTACTGATGCCATTGCCCATCTAAAAATTTTTAGGATGAAATCATTCGTTTAGTTAAAATAAGTGTACCTACGTATCCGTGGTCATCCACACGCCGACTACGTCGTCCATTTTGTCCTGGTGTTGTTTTAGAAAATTCAACAATCAAACGCCGACCACGATGATTTCTGCCATGTTCTTTTCGCTGAGCACGCTATAAAAATGTAAGAAATTCAAAGTTATTAGTTTTTATATTTCAGTTTTGAATAAAAGAACTTCTAACTACGAAAAGAAAATTAAACAAAGAATAGTAATAAAAATAAAATTAGATCTGTACCGTTAACAATCCATCGACGTAGGAGCGGTTCGGATGATGCATCATGGAATGAGAAGGAGAAATGAGGAAGGAATAGGAGGAGGAGACTGCATTGTGGGCTGATCCACGAGATGATGAAAGTAGATCGTAGGCGACATATCACTTACCGCATTGCCAAAGGATTTGGTTTAATAACAATCAAAACAAAACAAAAAATAAGAATGCAAGATATGACTCTATTAAATTAGTTGTATGTAATTACCAATCACCCTAAAGTATTTGATAGCTAACAATGAAGTCAGTTTATAATACCTCGGCATCTTCACTGGATTCAAATGCCACAAAACCAAATGCTAAAGAATATGCTAGAAATGAATTTCAATTGGAAAAATTCTACTAAAACTAATTAAGATAAATCGTTTTATTTTACCTGAAACACCAAATTTAACTTCACATCGATTAATGCTTCCATATCGTTCGAAAATTTCTCTAATCTCTTGTGATTTTGTATCGGGATCGAGATTACCAATATATAACTCTTTTGAAGACATTTGATTTCTTATTCTTCTTTTATTTTACATATACAAATATAAAAAGTAACGACAATGGAACAGATACAGTTGAGTGAGCAAGCAATCAGAAGGATGCAATACTTTACTCTCTTGTCGTTGTCCTGGAGAGAGAGAGACAGACAGACAGAGAAAAAGAGGGAAGAACGCACAGAAATATTCTCAAGCAATCTAATTCTCTTTCGTATCATAGGTAGAGGTTCATACTTGTTCGATATGGCAACTTTTTATCAGTGACATTATTATTTAATAAAAATAAATACTTACAAAGACATATATATATATATATATGTACATACATTAAATTTTAACAAATAGTTAGATATTCTGCATCGCGATATTTATTTCTTATGTTGATATCAACATATCGAATATACACAAACATTATATATATATATATATGTATATAATTTTAAGTTGAATCATCATTTAGAAAAAGTCATATTTATTATTTCGGTTTTTTTTCTGGTTAGGATAGAGTTAATGTCAAAATGAAGATATATTGTTGAATTTCAAATAGATGGCAGTGTTTTGCTGTACCAACATTATTGGATTTATGTTATGTCCATGTTGCATGCATGTATTTTAACAAATAATAATGTATCATTAGTTTCTAAAAAAATAGAACAAAAAAAGTTTATTAAGTTTCATTGAGATATTTTTATATCAGAAATAGTTATTTTCATTTAGCATGATCGAAATATATCAAGATCCTGCCTTTTGTCTCTGTTGACAATGCCTATACTTAGAATTTTGAATTCGATGCAATCAAAATCAAAATCATATATTTGACTCATGAAAAAACTATTCGCGCGTGAGACAAATCATTCTTCATCGATTTAATGACCTTCATATGATACAAAAACGAAATAAGTACATATCGTGTATTCTCAATAGTCAAAATCCATACGTGACTTAAGCACAGGACTTCAAAATCAAAGTAACTATAATAGAGAATTTTTATCTTGTACGTTTGTCATTATCAGATACAGTATATGTTGTTACCGAAATCGTTCGATGAATCAATTTTACAAAGGAAACTCCGTTTAGATACTTCTATAAATTGTTTTCACTATAGAAAAATTTAACACCTGAGTTAAGAAGCATGTTTACTCAAAGAACTCATAAAGATTGATTGAAATTACATGCTTCAATAAAAAAGAACTTCATCGAATGTTTGTCATAAAAATCTTGAACAAAAACACATTGTATCAAGTACAAATCTATTCCAGAAAAAGACTAGTATTTCATTCATCAAACAGTACCTTTTTGATTGAAAATAAATAATGAGTGACCACACTCATCTGATTCTCTTCTAAAGAATCTGATCGATTGCCTTAGAAGTAGTTAGTCTTCTTGGCAAAATATGCGACTCTGGTCGACGCAGTGTTTTCTTCAAAAGTTGCAGAAACCATGTTCGATCTTCAGAAATTCACTAAAATTATTTCACTGAATAGGATTAATATAAAAACCCTCTAAGGATTTATGGATGGTTTCTTAAGAATCTCCAGTTTTTAGCGTGTAAGAAAACCTTAAAGCACAATCTTTTACGTGATGCCGCTATCAACATTATTGACAGAATTACTTGTCTTTTTACTTTTCTTTAGTAGAATCTACAAATATTGTGCATTTACGAATAAGTTATATCACATATCATCAAGTTATATGGCATTTTAAACTAAGAGATAAGGTTTAACATTGTATCCTATCTATGCAAATCAACCTTCATAATAAGTAGTTTGAGCCGAGAATTACGTGTTAAAAATTAATCCTATCTCTGTTTCTGTTTGAATCATTAACAATAGTAGTTCTCACGAAAAGTCCTTCCAATGTAGTATCATATTTTGATATATATACATATATGTATGAAAATATGTAGAATTCAATCCTCAGTTGATCTCTGTGCAATGACAGAAGTACTTTGAAGGCAAGTGCCCAAGAATATTTGAAGTGCGAGTTCACTTCGTACTCTTCTTACTCCCGCATATTCTAGTTTTTCCTAAGTTGAATGTAATGTACAGTTTGTATCAGTCGCCGTCAATGTTATAGACATCCTTCTTGCTTTGAATATTCGTCTTATTAGAAAAATTGCTATAGTCTATTAAATAAAATAATGTGCATGTCTTGATGAAGTCCCCCTATAAATGTTGCCATCGATACTCACGCGATGTGATGGACTATAGATTAGGTACATCAAAATAAATTTGCGAAGACTTGAATGACGAAAGGAAAATCATTTTTTTCGCATGCTTTGTTTTAAGCTGAAGTATATAACTGATAAATTGAACGGCATGATAAAGAATTCTGAGAGTTCATAATGTATTGCGAAAGTAATCCATGCCATCGAATCTGTCACAATCATTCGTTTTCATTCTACTCTCATTGGTGCATTGTTTGTATGATATCTGTTCTAAATTTGGACAAAGGTATTGTCACGTGCAAGAAAGAGATTTCTAGTCGTCTGAACTTTGAATTCAGAGTAGATCGACCCCTCATTTGACTTTGATAGAAAAGTAGTTTTCTAGTGACAACAAGATTCAAGTATTTTGTACAATTCGTTTCTGAAACGAAATTTGAAATACTTGGTTCATTGACATTCTTTTTAATACGAATTCAAAATAATGATTCTTCCAGCGCGTTCATAGCAGACTATATAAAAAGAGATTTTTCTATAGATGTTTGCATTTGTTTTGAAGTTGTTAGAAAAGAAAAAAAGACTAAATACTCGTAAATGCACCTAACGAAATATTTCTCTCATATATTGTAGAGTAAACATGTCGAAAAGACTTCGTGCACGTGATATTGGCATTCCTTTCAAAGGGACTCCAGGTCCTTTGAATTCAATCACTGATGTTCGTGGTGTAGAAGTAGGACATCGCACGATTATTGAAAATTTAGCAGATTCGTCAATCGGTCAAAAATCTATTAGAACAGGTGTCACTGTTGTTCTACCTCGAGGAAAAAACCTATCAAGTAATGTTGGAGAAAACCAATCATTCGGTGCATGGTACACGTTGAACGGAAACGGAGAGATGACTGGAACGATATGGCTTGATGAATCGGGTCTACTTGGACCAATCATTGCAATAACGAATACTCATAGTATCGGAGTAGTTCGCGATGCAGCTATTCAGTGGGTTGCTAGTCACGCAACTCAATCACAACTGAGCAGTGGTTGGTATTCTTCGACGATAAGTTTACCAATTGTCGCTGAAACATGGGACGGATTCCTTAATGATATATACGGATTTCATCTTAAGCGAGAACATGTGTTCGATGCAATCGAAGCAGCAAGTCCAGATTGTGTCGATGAAGGAAATGTTGGCGGAGGAACAGGAATGATTACACATGCGTTTAAAGGTGGTGTTGGTACGTCATCACGAAAGATTGGTGATTATACAGTTGGTGTTCTTGTTCAATCTAATTATGGAAAACGAGAACGATTTACGATTGCTGGCATTCCCATAGGTCTAGAAATGTTGAATGAATATTTGATAGTTGATGAAAAAACAACAAGTAATTGTGGAAATCAAGGCTCGATCATTGTAGTTGTTGCAACAGATGCACCTCTTTTGCCACATCAATTGAAAAGACTTGTAAGTCGCGTACCCCTTGGCATAGGATTCGTAGGAGGGCGTGGTGAAAATAATTCTGGTGATATTTTCGTGGCATTTTCAACAGCTAATCAGCAAGCCATGGGCAAAAAAACTGGTTTATTAAATTTAGAAATGTTACCAAATGAACAAATAGACGGTTTGTTTGACGCTGTTACTCAAGCAACAGAAGAAGCCATTTTAAATGCCATGGTTGCAGCAAAAACAATGGAAGGAATGCACGGACACAAAGTTCATGCTATTCCACATGAACGAATTCGTGAAATATTGAAAAAATACAATCGATTGCAAGATAACTAATGAACACGTCGATTTAGACGCCGTGACAAGACTTTTATCAGGAATGTACGACGATTCGCAACGTATATATTATTCTAGCAACTTATTTCCATGTAATACAACTAATATTTATTTTTCCATAAATGTCTACTATTATAATGCTTTCATGTAGCTTAGCCATTTCATGACTCAAATAAAGACATTCTAACTCTTTTTATAAATGCTTTCAAGTAGTGTTATATTCTAGAAAGTCAGCAAAACAGTGTCTGAGCTTCGTTAAAAGTGAGCAATATGCTGAATTTTGATTCTAACCAAATCGGTATTATACAGATGAGAAAAACTTGTATGTGTCAACAGAATGGGTAAAAACTGAGTGTGACTATTGAAACATTTTGATAAAATAACAGAAAACTAGAAAAATTAATTTAATCAAAATCAAAAGGTTTTTTAATCTCTGTCGTTTAAAATATCAATTATTCCATCCTAATATTGAACTATATGAATTCTGTATTTTACTCAAAAGAATTTGTGTCGTCTTATAATATAAAAATTCATGTTATAGATGCATGAAGTATTGGAGAAGGTACCGACATACTGTTAACATTTTTTTCCCTTGGGTTTCTCGTGTGCACAGAAAAAAACATGGTGTAAGTTTTGGTGTGGGTTTGGCACGAGGATGAGAGGTATCGGTGTGAGCATCCTGTTGACATCCATTCTCACCTCCCCTCCATGTGTTCTTCGAGCTCATTTGCAGTGATTCTGCTCTTCAATACTTGTCTAAAACTTTGATCAGTTTTTTTGTCTCTTTGCAAGAAAGTGATATTGTAAAATAACAGTACTCTTTCTTCAAGAGATTGAAAAGAATTTGCTCTCTTTTCACTATGAGACGGCCATCATTCTAGAAAAGGCTTTTCTCCTTTTGTTTTGTTTTGCATGATTATTATCGTTAATTCATTATTTTTTTTCCAGCTATACGGAGTGAAAGAGAAGGGTGTAGTCGTTAATTTAAATCTTTTATGAACAGACCCATACACCCTCGCCCTTAATTCAAAGATCAGCATCCCAGGAAAATACTATATAACCGTCAGAAACCAGCAAAAATATAAATAATGCTAGTTCGTGACCATTCTTTATTTCTTTTCATTTTCCACATTTGCATATAAATTCAAACCATATGAATCATTTACATCGCAAAATGCTTGTTTTGATGAGATCTGCGTACCTACTCTCAGACATTCTTCTCGTAACAGCCATCTACTGGAAAGAAACTCTGTACGCTGTAAAAAAAAGGATTTATGAATTTGCAAGTGGAAATAAACCCTTTTTTCCTTTCGTGCCCTATCAAAAACGTTATTTTCGTTTAGTGTTCTACTGATTTGATTTACAATGTATGTTGATGCACGATTTACTTTTTCGCCGACTTTGCCGCTCTTCACCTTCAAGTAAAGCTATATCGCTCATCATTTTTTCCGTTGCGATAAATTCAGAAAGAAGAAGAACACGATCTCCCTACAAAATCGTTGACTGAAAAAAATCGTGCACAGGTAAAATTCATCACACTATTTTTGGTAGCGATTTTATTCCCGTCAGCTTATCATTACGAAGCTTTACGCAGGTAAGCATCAATTGTGCTCTCATTAGACTCCTGTTTTTTTTGCATTAACCTCACTCAAACATAATAGCGCCAACAACAATACAGATTTTGTAGAACGGATTTGCAAAACAACTCCGCATGGACGGCTAAATAAGAAATCTCACCGTGCCGTTATGCAAATCTATATTGAAACGAGCTAAACGTGCAAAACCAGTCTACATAATCTGTTTGAATGCTCAGAAGTCCCACTTGGGTAGAAACCGTTAGATGCACAGAAGTTGCCCTAAACATATAAAACCAGAGCCTCATTATGCATATTTAACACTTTAGGGATTCACAAAAGCTTTTATTGCGCCCTGTATGAAAAGCACAAGCCCGGATACAAAAGCAAACGTTATCGGCAACGATGAAAATTTCATAGCTCCTTTTGCATAAAAACGCCCATGAGATCATACAAAAAGTTGAAACCGACATTAATTCACATCCACAGAAAAAATCAAGCCCATACACTCCCATCTACACATTTTGTGATAAAAAGTCTATTCTGACAAACTTGTTCACGCCAAGTCTCACATGGATTCTGAAGGATAATTCTGCTAGCAGGTATACTGCTACTGAGAGCCTGAATGACACCTAATTCTTCAATCCGATCGTTTTCTCTGAATGCTACCTGCATCCACACCCTTTATCTAAATTAAAGAGTGTTCTTTTGTTTTTTTCTGTTCACAATAAACATAAGATTGTAAGTTTCATTCCGTTGAAAATTTCTGCACTCAATTTTTGGGTAAAAGCAACAAGTTGCATTCGCTAGAAAAATAATATCCAGCACTATTGCTATGGCTCATTACAACACTCGTCTTATCGATGCCGGCGAAGAGCACCTGAACACACTTACACCATTGCGTGGTTATGCTAATGCAGCTCTTGTACCATTAAAAGATGCTGTTCAAACGTTGCATGAATTGCTCGATGATGTCGATTCACGCGTGTGGACAGCAACGAATAGGTGCAAAAATCCTGCAGATAAACTTACTCAGGACGAATCAGCTGCTATTGTTTTGTACACAATCGAGTGGGATCCTCCTCATCCTAGTCTTTATTCAGTCCTGAATCAAACACTTCGTCTTGAAGAAAGAAAAAAGCTTGTCCCTTGGTTTCGATACTTGAAACTTTTATTTACTGCTTTGTTCAAATTGCCATCAACCCGTTGTACTGTTTGGCGAGGTGTACGTGGTGATTTACATTCGCATTACATACCAGGTGATAATATTACATGGTGGGCATTCAGTTCGTGTACGACTGCAATCAATGTTCTGGAAAATGATCAATATTTGGGCAAATCCGGTCCACGCACCTTATTCGCGATCGATTGTTTGAATGGGAAAGACATTAAGTGCCATACATATTATGCTCAGGAAGAAGAAATACTGCTTCTACCATGTACATATTTCCAAGTTATTAGCCATTTAAGCACCATGGAAAATCTATATATTATTCATTTGCGTGAAGTATCTCCACCATTTTTGCTTCTCGAACCGCCAAATTCTACACTAGCAAGTAAGAAGGACATGAAATGCTTATAGCATGATTAATATCAGAAATTCGCTTAAAAATACTGTTTTGTGAAGTTCACAATATTGAAAATCATCAACACAATCTCACAATTCAGTACTTATTCTGAGATAAAGCTACTGTCAGACTTGCCAATCTATAAATCCAAGTTATTGTAAGACATTAAATTGATAACTCATCCAAATATACCTCATTCGAACAAAAAGTCAATTTTCACCTGAATTCCATTGCGACAGGAACTCTAATCATCACTTCAGATTTGTTTTCGACAATGAAGAGGAGCTAGCATTCCACTGCTAGGTATGAGTATCGCTTCACACCTATCACAAACGTTCTTGTCGATTGAACAGTTATTGAAGAAAAGGACTTCTTATGTTGCAAGAGACCAAGTCTCGTCTATAGATTCCGTTATCTGTGTGAATGAAACTCGACGTCTAGAGAAAAATTCGAAACCTAATATGTTTGTTTTTAAGTAATTGAACTATTAGTTAGATATTATTCTCATCCAACAACAAAAATGACCATCTTTCAAGTCTGGCGGGCATTCCATTTCAAACTGAAATAAAAAAACGTTTCACTCTTTCCTAGGAAGTTGGTTTCACAACGTCGGACCAAAGACAACGCTTGAATAATCGACATAACTCAAACAACTTCCGTTCCCTGATGAACAAAAATGTTCTCCATGATTCACTCAATGACCAACTAAAATACCACCTAAAACCCATTTCAATTGAATTCCGAATTCAAATATATGTAAATCTTTCATGAATTCACCTAAATACTGAATTCTGAATTCATATACGCATGTATATATACTATGGGTGTGTTTTTTTTTGGACAGAGGGTCTAGGGGGTTTTCCCTGAGTTCAGTTGAATTCTGGATTCCACTGAATTTAGATTTGATTCGAATTCAGAATTCAGAATTCAACTGAACTCAGGGAAGACCCCCTAGACCCCCTGTCCAAAAAAACACACCCATAGTATACATACACGTATGTATGAATTCAGAATTCAGGTTGAATCCTCGAGGGGAATATTTATGACGATTCCCTACACTGTAAAAAATACGCGCAGAATAATAAACCCTTCAAAAGGGTTGATGAATTTCATAAACCCTTTTATATACCCTTTTAGGGTTTATTAATCTCATAAACCCTTTCATATACCCTTTGAGTTCATAAACCCTACGAAGG
>OENT01000067.1:0-185442 GCA_900239685.1 Rotaria macrura | reverse complement strand
CCTTCGTAGGGTTTATGAACTCAAAGGGTATATGAAAGGGTTTATGAGATTAATAAACCCTAAAAGGGTATATAAAAGGGTTTATGAAATTCATCAACCCTTTTGAAGGGTTTATTATTCTGCGCGTATTTTTTACAGTGTACTCCCTGATTTCTTTTTGAAATGATGGGTCATTTTTTTGTTTCGATTTCAGATGGAAATCATATACCCAATTGCTTGCATCTTTCGCACTGTCTCTCGGCTGATATGTAACTGTAAAAAAATGAATTGTTGAAACGGTGGTATCTGTTTCCTTAAAAGTTGAGTTCAAAGTTAAGAGATGCAATGTTGCTGTAATTCGATTAATTAACACGTTAGCATTTTACAAATCTTGTTCTATCTAAAAATGATTCAATGGTCGAGGTCAGCTCAATGTAATGCATTGATTAAGGAACATAAAGAGTAATTCAATCAGCTGTTAAATGGGATTTTAAGTCATAGTTGGAAACTAATTAGGAGAAACTATAGTGACAGAAGAAAAGAGCATAGCAACCAATAAATTCTCTGTTTACTAGTTCGAGCAACTATTATAGGAGCGAAATAAAATTAGTTGATTGTCTGTCGTAGAAGATGAATATTAGGAGTAGGGTGTAGGTGTGGTTCCAAGATGTCTAAAGGTGCATGAAACCTATATTTCGTATAATCATGGATCCCTGCCAGTCAATATACTTGTACGTAACTGTGCTTTAGAGTAGTGTTGCCCAATTATCAAGTGAATTTCTCAACAGTAATTTTGCAGGAGAAATACGAAGCACGAAATATTTTCCTGCTTAATTGCTAAAGAATTGTATTTTATGTCTTCTTCGACATGTAAGCGCTAACTAGGCTTATTTTATGTTGTCTTCAGTCATGAGCGTTCATATCTTCATTTTAATTCTTTCAGCTGCTGTATTGAGCGTATTGTTTTCTTGATGTACAATCAATTCTCAGAGAACACTAATAATAAAAGAGTGGACAAGAGAAATTCAGTTCAAGAAGAACATTATTTGATTTATATGATCCAAGAGAAACACAGCTAAGGCAATGCGTTGTAGATAGTACCATAGTCAAATGAAATTTCATCGATGGCCTGAGAATGTACTTACTAATATCATCGAAGGATAGTAAATCAAATGAATTTAATGTGCGAATTGAGAATCTTTCCCATTGAACAAAGAATAGCTTGAGATATACTTGCGGCAGAATATCAGGACCCCTCATCGATGTTTTTCTTTTGTCGAAGTTCATCTCAAATCATTCTGGGTAGCCGTGATATTAAGAATAGTAAACGATAGACAAGTATTGAAGGAAATAACTCCGGTACATTTGGACTTTTCGAGTGCTCTTCTGATTTTTTCATGCGGTTTTCTCCAGATCATAGATTATCCTTGCAATGAATCGCATGTTCCGTCGAATTGCTGTACTTTATACCTGAAAAAAGAACACCAATACAAACTGGACAGTTGAGTTAATCAAAAGCATAATCACAATATTTCTTATCATTATTTGAAGGAAAAAATGCGAATCTGTTTTCTTCAAACGTGAAATCTAATCGAATGGTCATTTCGCTCTATGACTCAAAATCTTAATACGAAACTAATATTCCTGATTGTTTTTGATTTAGATACATATGATCATTATCAATTTGTGATTTTGAAACTGTTTTTCTCTATTTTCAGGGTCTGACTTTGAGAAGCCTATTTACGAACAACTCGGGAAGGAAAATGAGCGTTTGAAAGAGCGATGTAATAAGCTTGATGCTGATAATCAAGCTCTTAATAAAAAGTGTGCGACCTATCAAAATAAGATTCAAAGTCTCAGTGATGGTATTCCAAAACTCCAAGAAGAAATTCAACTTACCAAAAAGGACAATCAAAGACTAAATCAAAAACTTCAATACACCCAGTTGGACAATGATCGACTAAATCAAGAAATCCAACAGTGTGACCAAGAGATAGAGCAGCTGAAAGAGGAAATCAAAAGTCTAAAGCAATACACTAAACGGTTGAGAGCTCCACCCGCTACACGCAACGCGAGTATACAAACTACTTTGAATGCATCCGACGAGAGTACACAAACTACTTCAGCTGCATCTACAATGATGAATACTGGTGAGTGAAAAGTTGAATTAAGTATGTTCTCAAAAATAATATATTCCTTAGTCGAACCCTATTTTTCTTTGAAAAATAACTATCAAGAAAAAATAAAAGAATAATTGCTAAATATAAAATCATCGAGCCTATAAAAACTGTCGATTAGCAAATATGCTCACAGAAAATCGTACTATATGTTCAAATATTTCCAGAACTGCAGATTCCATAGCTTAATTACAGTTTCTGGAGAGTGAACAGAGTTCATTATTTTCGTTTAAAAAATATGTAATTTAAAAGTACTATTGGATGATTTCTCTAATCCAAATACTGACTTCCTCAAATACCTTTATTTCAAGTAGAACCGCTTTTTTCTCACATTTTTGTATAGCTCAACTTCGTAAACAGACTGTGTCATGTAATGCTAAAATATTCTTCAGTTCTTATTTATTCTTTGAATCGGCTTTTGGATGTGGATGTATGTTGGTGTGAATATCTGAGATGGAACTGGAAATACTCACACCTACACCCAAACACACCGAGAAATATGTTGAATTCATAGAAGAATAGTTCATGGTTTCCAATTTAATACAGAAACTTTGAAACAACCACACACCGTAAAAAATAATCGCAGAATAATAAGCCCTATGAAAAGGTTTTATTCCATTCCTAAACCATTCATCGTTTATTGACAGTTTTCTAAACTCTTTAAGGGTTTCGGCGAAGCTCAAATGCGGAAAAAAGGGTTTATTATACGTTGCACTTTAGTAAAACCTGGAAAGGGTTTATGAGCTTAAAGAGGGTTTAATAGACATAATAAACCTTTAGGAGTTTATTAAAGTGCAACGTATAATAAATCCTTTTTTCCGTATTTGAGTTTCTCCGAAACCCTTAAAGGGTTTAGGAAACTGTCAACAAACGACGAAAAGTTTAGGAGTGTAATAAACCCTTTTCATAGGGTTTATTATTCTGCGATTATTTCTTACAGTGTATACGTATGGAAGTACTTGAATTACTTTTCTAATGCTATTCGAAAGCTCTGATTCACTGTATGAATGAACTAATCTAGCTTCCCGATCTACATATATAAGATTGATCACCGGATCATTACTAGGAATACGAGACAAAGTCTCCATCTTTATCAACATGAAAGCATCCTATCGGTAATGATAAAATACTTTTTCTGTATTAGATTCTTTGCCGAAGCGTACCACGACATCATGGGAAAAATCAACGGCATCGAAACCTCCCAAAGAAACAGGTATAATTCTTTGTAAAAGTTAGTGTTTCGTGGACGAGAGGTTTGCTTTGGTTCTTTGATTTAAGCAATGTTTTGAGACTTATCTCTGATTAACTGTGTCTTGGTTACTAGCTGATATCAATATTACAGACTACTATTCGACCAACAGAAAGAAACTATATTTCTGTTAGCAACTATACCCACTTCGTTCTGAGCGTCAGATTGTCTCGAACTTTTCATATGATTTACCCTAGTACAGCATGCTAATATTGGGCACCGCTGAGACTTTTAATACTCTATAGTTTATTTAATTAGCGTTATTAACCAGCGACAGCTTTTCAAGAAAACAGATAACTTGCTAAGAAAATTATTCCTTCTGAATAATGTGACTTTAAACGTTATTGTGAATTTCTTTATTTCATCGTTTGAAAATCGCTCTAATTGATCATTTTCCTACTACCTTAAACAAGGTACTGTTCCTAATATACATGTACGCTTCAATACCTGTTTAATGTGTCTGTAATTGTAGTCAACAGCTAGATATAGACCTTAAATCCTGTTGGTACACTCCTAACTACTTTAACCAAGCATTTACACCAACCATTTTTTGATTTTGTGTACACATATTTACTTGTTCATCACCTATCGTTTGCCGTCTATATATTAAATCCTCATATGTACCCCCCAAAAGAAGAACACATTTCTGAAGCTTGATGTCTGCCAATGGTCACGCCATATATTAATTCGATTTTAGCAACGATCTAAATAAAAAGAATGACGAATTCAAGGTGTTGTCATCCTCTTCCGTCGTGGTCAACAGTTCTTCTTATGATTGATCCGATAAAAAAGAAATCGATATAATGAGAAGTCTCTTAACTACAATCGGCGAAGAAGATTTAATGCACAAGCTTGTCCAGCAAAACAATTTTGTATGGCTTCACAGAAAATCAAATTGACTTCACGACCTCGTATTATTTTCTTAAGATCATATGATTAAAATAAAAGTGCATTCCATATGTGGGAAAATTCCGTGCATTTTGTAGACTACCATTTTATCAGTGTTGAATATATGTACTGCTAGTATTTTCTCACTTCGACATGATTTAGCATCTCACGCTTACAACTTATTCTCCTATTCACATCGACAAGTTATTATATACCCTCATTTAGTAATCCTCAACTCAGAGCTTACTGGAATTACCTCAAAACTCTCCAAAGTAGCGTTTTCTTTCTCGAAACAAGGATGTCAACTAGAAATGTATTTTGAAGCATGCATTGCACTGAGACACAACTCTGAATACGAAATTCAGTTTTTCTTATCACTATTATTCTGAAAAGAAGCATGTTTGCAGAATCTTCTTATGTACAGTGCTATCAAGTAATTCTAAGCTGAATCTTTTTCATTTCTTGAGAAATTCTGAAAGTATCTGTCAAGATTTTGAGCTTCTTATTCTAAGATCCTTTCATGTTACGCTTAAGATTCTTTCTCGACTCCTAATAATTCCTGTTTCCAAAATTTTTCCAAGTAAAACAGAGTCCTCATCAAGATTGGTTCAAAATCGTAGTAAAAATCAAGGTTTAATGAAGAATCATGCTAGATCTATGTAAAATAGTCCACTCCTAAGAGTAAGTTCTTCAGATGGAAGAGAAATTAATTAAGAATTGAAAGAGAAGATATAAATATGAGGCAAAATCAGATGAACACACTGGCATCCACCAATATTCATTTTCTCTCTAAAAAGATGTGTTCTCGGAAACCAACGAAAAACGTTTCAGATAGTTCGGAAACCCTTAAAAGAGTTCTGAAGGGTAAGAAATGTGTTTCAGAACCAGCGGAAACATTTTTCACTGGTTTCCGAGAACTTCTTTTTTTAGAGAGTATGTTTCGATGGGCACCTATGTAGATCATAGAATCAACAGGATGCATTGTCTTTTCATTCGAATGGGGATTGTTTAAAAAACTGAGTGTGCAATTTGAATACAGGCTAGAATGTCCTTTAGAAAATGTCCTTTACGAAATGTTCTCGGGAAATAGTCCTTTATGTGAAAAACTCCTTCGTCGTCAATAGGGCTGTCGGGTTGCATTAGTATTTTAAAAAAGCTAATACTTTTGTATTATAGTTAAGAAAATAACTTAATGCTGCACTGCTACTGTTAAAAAATAATTTAATACTTTAGTGTTAGTATTGAATTAAAACTAGCATTAAAAAAGCATTATTTATAATAAATTTTTCATGAGTATTAGTATTAAATAGTGATATTTTTAATATTAATACTAATTCAAATTAATGAAAAGCTTTAAATTATTTTTTTAACACTAGCACAAACGAATTAAGCTATTTTTTTAACTCTAATGGAAAAACATTAAAAAGAGCATTAGTTAGTACAATGATGGTGCTAAGCCGACACCCCTAGTCGTCAATTGTTGTTTAAACATAATGTTACTGAAATGCAGATGACGCTGTGGTTCAAACATACTCCGAGAGATATTGAAGTCTGGAATGCAACATCGTACAAAACGATCAAAGTCTAGAATTGCTGAACAACGAACTACAGAATTATATAATCGGTGTCACAATAACCAAATTACACAGCAAGATTTATTACGTGGACTTTTGTTTTTTGTTGCGAATGAAAAATAAAATGAAATTTAATCCGTTATAATAAACTAAACTGCATTTTAAACATAATTATCTGGCATTATTTTAATTTTAGTGAAAGGACATTTTCATAATGGAGGACATTTTTTCGAAGGACTAAATCAGGAAGGACCATGTCCCAAGGACATTTTGTCTAAAGGGCTTTATTCCGAGGACCAAATCCCGAGGACCAAATCCCGAGGACCAAATCCCGAGGACATTTCGAAAAGGACATTTTTACAAGGACATTCTAGACTGTTACCTGCAATTTAGTAGAGCTCATAAAGAGCCACAAAATATTTTCTTTAAGTTTTAGTCTTCGTTGTGTTGAGATCCGAAAAAAGAACTATTTATCTAGCGAATAACAGAAACACATACATATCGAAGAAGGTCAGTAAGGATAACTCGTTGTAATCTTGCTCGATAACTTTGAAAATTCCATCACAGTCAAAATTTTAACTACTTCTATTGCTTCTTATCTTAATACTTCAGAATACTCTTTGACGGGCTATGGATATCTTAGAGACAATCTCCACAAACTTAATGTTTTCTTTTAAAAGCAACTGCATGGTATCCGGCACTGAGGATGTTAGATCCCCCACAGTTGTACTCATCCTACAATTTTCAGCTCCCGAACTTCTTCTACTAGAGAAGTAAAGCGGAGTGAAATTTCCATAGATTATTCACTGAAGAACCTATATATGAACTCCTTTATGACGTCTGGTAGTAAGTCAAAATAGTATTGTTTTCCAGAAGTTTCAGACAAGGAAAGGTGAAAGCGGGAAAGTAAAGAAAAATATTTTTATATTTTCGATCGCCAGAACACAGGAATATGGCTCGTGAAACTTGAGGTCCTACACCAAGGTTGAGAAAAGAGGTAGCATTTTTTGCAGATTTTTATATAACCTGTGTGTATTCCAAGTCCCATCTCTCTAAAAAAAAAGCGTCATTTGAACCATTTAGGGTTTTTGTGAAGGTCTAGAACTTTTTAAGGTCTTACGCTTGGGTACAATTTTATAAACCGTTTTATTAGTTTTACCCAACATTTCTGAATCTCTTTTCAGCTCCGGATTTGTGTGTAAAACCATATCAAGTTCTCGACTTTTTCGCTTGAATTTAACAAATGTTCATAAAATTATACCGGAAAAGGTTAAGTATGGCACCTTTTTTTACAGAGTTCTTGATGAAATTGATTCCTCTTTGCTTCATTTATAGTGTGCCTAGAATGTCAGAGTATTGAAAGGCATGATATGGTTTTAGTCAAAATAATGAAAAAATGTCCCACAAGAACTTGAGGATAAACATAAAAGAAACGATGAAATCTCCGACGATGAAGTGGACACTAATCGATTTTCTTTTGAAAAATTTACCGATTTTTTTTAATTGCAGCACAATATGCAAAACTATAACTTTCTCATCAAAAGCATTTCGTAAAAATCATGACAGTCGCATTAAAGTCGTCATTTTTTTTATCTAGAAGAAGCTAGCATATCTAGCGACAGCCATAGAAGAAAAGGGTATGAAATACGTACCCTTGTCACCGTTGCATGACGTATTTATCATTGATTTCCTACCGTGCAAATTGCTTCCTGTCAGTGCCCCAGGGGTACTGATTTCATATAAATGGACACAAATATTGTATCTTTCGAATCTGTTGTCGAGTGTTTGCGCATGTATATTTCTATATCTCTAGGTGTAAATGTTCTCGCGATTATTGAAGTGAAAAATACTTTCACTTCGATTCGATCTGTACATAATTCAAATATAAAAGACGATGGAGATATTTGAATTTAAATGAGAACTCGTGCTATTTTCGTGACATTCATTTGTCGGTTCTTTTAAGTAACATTTTTAGAGATGTGTCTTAGCCCGTATTGAGCATCAAGAGATCATTTCATACGTGGCAACAGTGGAATTTTTATAGTTCTGAATCGGACAGATATAAAAAAATATAATATCTGAAAGTCGATTTTTTATTTGACATGCATGAATTTGTAGGATAGTCTGTGGAATGTTAACAACTTTTCTTGTTGTATGCTGTAACCATCATTACCTATCATATTTCATACAGAAGAAGCTATTAAAATTATTTTTAGCTTGGATATTTTTTGAATTTGTTTAGAGTGTGAAGTGTTTACTGTGCCACTTACTTTTCGAATGATCAAAATGATTCACTAATTCTGTCATTATTGATTAATACAAGATCTTAAAGTATGCACTCCGAATAGAGAAAAGTAAATGAACAGAATTTTTGTTGTAAACATTCATCTATTCTATAATTAGTCATGAGTTAATTCTAGGAGACTTTACACGGGTGAGGATGAAAATAATTGAACCGAATAATAAGGGCCGTTCTATTCAGTCACTTTTTATGTGAAGTGTAGTCCATTGAAGAACTCCTTAGTATTTTTTGAAAGCCTGAAGATCAACAAACGTAATTTTCTTAAGAGTGATTCATTTTTGATTGAAATATTCAATCCTTACACTAACTGAAACTATTTCATTGCAACTGCGTAAGATTCTGGAATAGAATTCTTGTGTCAAATGTGGCAAATGCCGTTGAGATCTTTCATTTCTCTTGTAATCTTGAATCTATAGACGAAATTCGAGTCTTAACAGAAGAATAAAAATAAGATAAAGGAACAGAACACTGATTGGACTAATTCCTTTGATACGCTATCGTTTTTGTTTATATTAAAGAGGTAGTTTTACTTTGAAATGAATGATATAGCTAAATAAGACCATTGGTACTTTTTAAAGTATTCATTTAGTTTGCGAGCATCGTTCAGATGTAAAATCGAAAAAGTAAGTGTAATGGAAGCGAGATAAATTTATAGAACCAGCAGGTGATGATTGTCATCCATTTCATTGGTGACTCACGATATGTTTATCCAGCTTGAATTTCTGCTTTTATGTGCATGAAATAGATGAACAAGATCCTCCGGCAATTTGGCAATGGATGATGACAATTCATTTGCAGCACGATCATAGAACTTATTCCTCAATCGAAGAATTTGTATCAAACTAAGTAAAATAGATGAACAGAAACCCACAAGTAAGAATATTTCCTATTACACCTGAATTTTGATCAACTAACTGACTCACCGTCTTGACTTCAAAGTGAGGGAAATTAGTGAAAACGACCATGTGCAGAATTACACGCAGTCACTCATCATGTCATCTTTCAAAAGAGCGGCTTCTTCCAGAGTTTGTTTTGATAAACGCAACATCGACTCATATAAAGCTTGGGGGAAAGATGAAATTAAGCGTTATATTGGTTCTTTAAAATTATAATCTTCTACAAGCACATTGATATCCAGCATTTCTTTGGTCATTGACAAAGATATTTGAATGCATGCGTTGGCGAACATATGTTGATGTCCCATGAGATTCTTTCGGATGAAACATAATTTGGATTTTTTAGTTCTAAGTAGATAAGACAAGCGAATCAAATTCTGATAATGTATATTGATTGGTTATATGGTCGTCGATTCATATCGGCAATATTTAATCTTCATTTCAAAATAAATTATAAATGAACATAACGGTGGTGACAATGATTCAATTAGCCTATGATTTTTGATGTCGTCATCCATGGATCTTGCTCGATGTGGACGGTAGGAAATAGATGTATACAACACTAAATATTGGGAGCTCTTCAAGCCTCGTGAACATTCATTAGTCATGCTATAGTGAATGAGCTACAATCAATGCACCTATTGTGGCTCAAAACAGATGAAATAAGCGAATGGACCTTTCGTTAGGACTATTCATTTGAAATTCGATGACGTATTAGCTAAACAGGTTCCGATAATTCTCTCAGATTGATGAAAATAAATAAACATGATATTACCGATCATAATCATTCATTAGTCACATGAAAAACGCACTGATTTTTATAGCGAACAGTGTACTTCAAACTTACCATCATTGATGAATGGTTGATTGGTAAAGCATGTTCTTATACGATTTCCTTTACCATGTGTTCTTCGTCAAGTTGACCGACTTGCGATCTTTGATTCGAAGAACACAAAAGACGTAAACAGAAGTCTTATGAGTAATATTCCTGTGCTATGTGATGTTCGATGATCTCACTGAGTCCGAAAATTTCCTTCGAAGCGAGCGAAACAGGTGAATAGCAGTCTGGTAAGAAATGTTCCTTTGCCATGTGACCTTCGATGAGCTGACCATGCCGCAACCTTTCCTTCGAAGGGAGCAAAAGAGGTGAAGAGAAGTCTGGTGAGGAATGTTCCTTTGCATTGTGAACTTCGATGAGCTGACCGAGTCTCAAACTTTGCTGCCAAGTGAGCAAAAGAGGTGTACAGAGAACTGGTAAGGAATGTTCCTATGCCATGTGATCTTTGATGAGCTCACCGACTTGCACCCGTTCCTTCGAAGTGAGCAAAAAAGATGAGCAGAAGTTTCATAATGTATGTTCCGTTGCCATGTGATCTTCGATCAGCTGACCGAGTCGCAATCTTTGATTCGTTGTGAGGAAAAGAGGTGAACACACGACTGGTAAGGTATGTTCCTTTCCATGTGATCTTCAATCAGCTGACCTAGTCAGAAAGTTTGCTTCAAAGTGAGCATAAGAATTGGATATGATAGTTGCTTTTGCGCTGACAATGCTAAATTTTGAAAATAATATGCGTGTCTAAAATATAATAGGAAGATGGGCAAAATGAAGTTGGCGATGAATCGGGTGTGATCATGTGCACGGGATTCTGCTTGAGAGTGCCACGGAACCACAAGCTCGCTTTGGTGGGGTATAGGCATTTTGAGGGGCCGTGCTGGGTGGTGGGTGGCGGAGCGCTCCCCCTGCCTCTTCAGGCTTTGGTGGCATTGGAAAGGGGTGGGGTGGTAGGCGACGCCCTCCGACGCTCAGGAATTTTAGTTTTTGGATGTTGATTTTGCCATCCAGAATTGCTCGGATATGAATATTTTGTTACTGTTGTTGATATGAGATGTGTTTAGGTTCGGTTTAGTTTCGATTAATTCGTAATGGTTGTCTTGAAAATTGGTGTTTCAGTTTCTTGAGGTTTTTTCGGAATGACTTTCTTTTGTAGGGCTTACAAGCGGTTAGATGAATAAGGTGATATTGTAAAACGTTACCGTGAATTATGAATAGCTTTTTTTGGAAGTGAATATAATTGCTGATTTAGGTCAGGGTTCTATAAATATGTTGTTTCGAGAAATACTAGATTGATGTGTATGTGTTCAGAAGGATTTTATACGTCGTTTATTAATTTGTGTTGTTGAATAGAAAGGAGTGGAGGATCTGGTTTTCGAGCAGGTAGAGTGATCAAATGTTTTCTCGTTTTCGAATGGTAATGCAGTCAGTACTCAATTTGTCCTTCATGTTGCATCATTCTTCAATTGATTTCATTGATAATAGGGTTTCTATGAGATGAGTTGCCTATAATATATTAATATATGACGATAACATTACACACTATTTCCTTCAGTTTTTTTCCTGTTCTTTAGTTTCTAATCGATTTGTTTGTTGCTTGGTTTTTTGGTGTCTGGTCTACGATGCAGGCATCTTTAGAAAGTAGTGTGACGACTTCTGATTGCAGAGTAACTAGTGCTCATGGTATTTCACTTTGTTTGGTTTCTTCGCATCACCAATCACAATGATTATATTTTTAGCAGACGTTTCTATTGGGAAATTTAAGTGAGAACAAAAGATGATGAAGGACAATGATAAAGAAGAAGGATATCAAAGAAACAACAAACAGCAAGGACAATGTTTAGGATATAAATAACTACGGTGTGACCGTAAAATATGCATCGTATAAGGCACTCATTTGGGGCGGCTACAAATCGGATATGTAAAGCAATCACATTGGCTGCAGATGAAAGAAGTGAAGACAAAGATGTAGTTCATGTTTCTATCTCATAAAATGTTTGATTTAGTTGTCGACATTATTATTGAGACATAGCCACAAATATGTTGTTGCCCGAATATGAAGTGAATAATGCTCTCTATTTATGACGTGAAAATGTTTTTTCTATTCGTCTAAAACAGATTAGTGGTATGTAGGTTTAATTTAACTTGATTTCTTTAATTTCCGTGATAAGACAGTCACAAAGTAGACAAATAAAAACGAAGTAAACCGGATATGTAACGGGTATCCCAGAAATACTGATTCTCTCAGTATTTTGATAATATCTCCGTCAATTTTCAAACATAACTGACTTTTTTACGAAATAATTCTTCATTCGGCTCTCTACAAAACTGTAGCAATTTTTTTATTACATTATGGTATCATGAAAAATTCTGGACTACACAGCGTGAGACGCCAAATCGATGAATTTTGCAAGATCTTGTGTCAGTTTTTACCATCTTACTTGTGCAACATGCGAGGTACTAACATAATAAACCAATATGAAGCTCTTGAAAAACTCTTACTAGATGACTGTTTATAATTACATTCAACGCTCTAACTTTAATGCAGCTCGGGTTTTTGTTTTACATATATTTCGAATTTACGGCAGAAATTCGGCTCCATTTTGGTTAACTCCTTCTGCGTCTATGTCCCACACTTAATTTTTTGAATAAGTACTTTTTTTGTTTTCAAGATAAATAATTTGTTTGCCAGATCTATGCAATGATCTGGCATACAATTGATTATTTGTATAAAATATGCAGTGAGAACATCAATTTTGATGATTTCATGTCGTTCTTTAAGATATAGTTATCCCTTAAGTATTGCTAGCATGTTTAAAAGACTTTCACGAAAGATTATGAGAACAAGCACACTTGAGAATATTGGAAAACAAACAAGAGAACAACTTGGTAGCTTTTATGTCAACTCGGAAAGGTACTTGACTGTTTGAAAAACTGCGATTGGAAAAGTGGTCAATTTTGTGTCTCACACTGTGAAGTCCAGAATTTTTCATGATACCATGATGTAATAAAAAAATTGATACATTTTTGTAGAGAACCGAATGAAAAATCATTTCGTACAAAGTCAGTTTAAAAGTTTGAGAATTGACGGAGATATTATCAAAATATTGTGAGGACCAGTATTTCTGGGACACCCTTTATTTATATATGCATTGATTGTGAATGTCATTGGGCAGAGGACTAGATTTTAGGTAAGGGAAGAAACAGAGATGATGCTCAATGAGAGTATACACATCAAAAGACAACGGTTATTATCTTATGCTATTCGTAAATGATCATAAAAAATTGTTACCAAACTGCTATTCACGCAATATTAGTTTAAGAATGATCAAGCATCAGAAGAAAATAGAGCAGTGTCTGTTATTTCAGTATATATTAAGAAAAAGTGACTACTTCAACCATCCTTTTCACAAAATATAGTACGTTCGGCATTAAGTTTAAATGACCCTAAGTAGATTCTGATTGTTTGTTAACTAGAAATACATCAATTGAAACAGGTCAGTATTATTTTATTTATTTTTTTGAACAGTAATTATAGTCGTCTTTTAATTAACATTTGAACGAAAACGATTGATTTGATACAGATAAATCATAAAATTGGTTCGTAGAACATGATAATGTGCTCATTGGTTATTTCTCAATAATATAAAATTTGGAAAAGACATACCCATTCATTGAGTCACATCTAAAAATGAAGACAGGCCTTCTTTCTAACATATTACAAGGACCATCGCCGAATTAACATACTAGCAGATAAATGTATGTTTGAATAATGCACATATAACTGCTCATGGATTGATGAACACATGATAACAACAGTAGCCAGTTGAATACACCTGTGTCGAGCATTCGGCATATCCATCATTTACTCAAATCCCGTAGAATCAACAGGTTTGCAACATAATATTCACAAGTAACTTTTTCGAATAAGAATATATCAAGCCATCCAGTCAGTGCCATTTTGGTCCAGTACTATGTCCCGTCTGCGTTTAAAAACAAACCAATATAGCACTCTATAACCATCATCAGTGACTAGTGTTCGATGTTATCCAATTTCCTTCTACGAACCACTCAGTCGAGCAAAGCTCCCAAGATGCTTTCTTGGTATTAAAATGATAGCCGACAAGTGTCAGCAACAGAATACTTACAATGCATTCATTATTAAAAATGAGACAATCGCATTCATGTATATGCTCTGCATCTATGGGGACAATAAGAGGAAATCATCCGGATTCTGGATTTGATGATGACCAGCGCAATTCTTACAATCCACAAAAATTATAACACACGCCAACCTAATTTTCCCAAGGGCCTTCAGTGCATGGACGTCCATGTGAATGACATAATGACAACGGGTGTCTCACTTTCGCCTACACTAAAGGTGGATATCCATCGCCTCTATGCATCATCCCATTTGGGAGAGGGCATCTTCCTTTTCCTCCTCTTTCTCTTATCGCCTTTCCCTCTCGTCATCGCTTTTCTCTATTTCTCTCTCTTCTTTTCTTTTCTCGCTAGACCACTATTTCCTCGCTCTCTTGCTCTCGTTTTCTTAAGGAAAGTGTCTCTCTCTGACAATGGGAGAGAATAAAATAGAGCAAAGGGAGAGAGGAAAGTAGTGGAATGAGTATTCAGATTCTTTAGAGTTATAGTTGGAGTAAGTTGTAATTAGAACGAACTAGAAGTAGCGGATGTGTACCTATTCAATTGTACTTGGAGTCTGTGCGAGTTAGAAGTTACTTGTGTGTCTTGAACTCAATAAAAGAACTATAACTCACGTATACGAAAAAGGAGTGGATCTCTTTCTCATCATATTTCTCTCATCTCATCATCTTCATATCTCATCTCACTCTATTGCTTAGTCTTTATTCAAATATCCAAGTCCTCTTTTTCGTTACGCTTATCTTCATAGAACACTGGAAAAACCTGAAACCTAAAACATTTGAATCACCTGACAAACATTGAAACACTCTCACTCCATAAACAAAAGATTATCTGCAGAAAACATATTCCAACAAGAAAAAACCAATACAAAACTTCTGAAATCACATGCCTACCATGATATATTTCGACCAATCCTAAAATCAACAATTCATTCAATACACACAATTCGCAACATACTTCTGGTGGTAGAATACAACCGTTTGCTAATAGTACTTGCTTCAGTACGTTTTCCAATGGAAGAAGAAATCTTGTTCATAATCATAACAGGTAGCATTTTTCTTGTTATCAAAATTATTGATAAAAATCCATTTCCAGCAGTAAAAATGTAACGTAATAAAAAGAAAGACTATAAATTGAAAATGTTTTTCAAATCATTGCGTCATCACTTGCGGACGTTTACGTGATGGAAGATCGATAAAAACACAATTTTACATAAAGTGACAATTTTGTGTCAAAGATGACTAACTATGAAGTAGCGGCCGATTTTTTCGTAGGCTCTATTCTTAATCTTCTGAAAATGATGCAAATAATCTCATGTATTTTCAGAGCGCCGGTGCGGTGATTTTTTGTAAAGGTCATTATGAAGAGAATGCTCGATGGTTCAATCTTAGATGCCCAAATTATATGAAAGCATAGCTGATATCGATAATCCTCGTATCGGTACTTTTAAAGTGACTCTTTAGGGAATCTGTATAGCAGATCACTTCTATTTTTGCACGATCTATGAGATGGTTGGTCAAATTTATGAATTACTGAATGACTTTGAGAACTCCAACGTTCGGTATATAGGAAATGTGATGCTTTCAGTGATACTTCACCAAGTTATGCTCTCATATAGAAAAAATGGAAGAGCCGAACAGTGCTTACTTCTATTCGATCCCATCGACGAATGTGAACTGTTTAAGGCTTCATGATTTTGGATGCGTTTTTTGAAAATAGTGTACCATATCGTTTTCACTATTCAACAAATGTGACACATCTGGTATGCCGATACCACTAATTGTGCTTATCTACTGCAATTACTTAAGATCACCTTGAGATTTTTTATTTAATTGTGTTTTACTAGTTAGGTTTTTATTTGGACTTGATCAACGGTAACCGATAATAGAACTATACTTTGGATAAAATACTCACTAGAGTATCAATCATGAATTCTTTTCTCTAGAATTTACGAATATTTGTACATCAGTTCATTCAACACATCCACATGTGAATTTCTATAGTGCCTATATCAAATAGTTAGGAATCAATCGTTTTTGATTGTTCGCAAGTGACTTGGATTTGTCCATCAGTAATGAATTCTTCCGAAACTCTTGCTTAACTGATACTTGGAAATAATGGTAGATCTTATCAGAACAGATTTTTACCATGAAAATTCGCTAAGCATATTGTGTGTATTCGAAATTTGTTCAAATGTACGTTTATAAACGGTCTCGGTAGGGAGCCGCTTAATAAAAGTTTACGTAGTTTTTATTCTTAACTTCATCTACATCTCACTGGACCAATGAAGCAACAAACACATCCTTTGACATACATTAGTCATGAAGAAGAAAGTTAGTCACCTGGCTCGTTATATTCTTGACATTTACCCAGAACGATAGCCTCATTAATAATTTCCATTTATTATAAGGTAGATTTATCTTTCTTTGTTCAAGATCTCTTATAATTTTTAAGACAAATTCATATCTTGATAATGATTCTAAACATACGTAATGACGATCTCAAGCATAAATCGAAGCATTACGTGTGATGACTTGAATTATTTTACCTCCTTATAAACACACCCACATACGTCGTTTGTAGAATCTCTATCGTTTAAGTGGAAAAAAGCCGCTCTCGTTTCAAACCATGCCTACTGTTGTCGATACTCTTCATTCATCGACGTAGGAATGTCTTGTTCAGGAGCATATTACACTCTAGAAAATTGTTTTTTTACGGAACTAGAAAAGGATCTTTCCGTGGGCACACTGGAAGAACCTTTTTGGGTTCAGTATAGAACTTTAAACGGTTTCGTATTTAAGCTACAAAACCTTTTCGAGATTTAGGAAAGCAGAAAGGTTATGCAGCATAAAAACCAAACCTTTGAAGTTCTACACTGAACCCGAAAAGTTTCTTCCGGTGTGCCAGTGGGAAGATCCTTTTCTAGTTCCGTAAAAAACCTATTTTTTTAGAATGTATTTCTTTTGAAATATTCAGTGATGTCTTTCGAGAGAATCGTAATGTTTTTATGCGATTTCGGTCTTGCGATAGAAATTTATATCAATATTTGAGTAATTTAATCAAGCGTGTGATCATAAAAAATACATCAAATTTCCGAGGAGAATGATGAAGTTTCAACTTTTCGTGTGTCGTAAAGTTATCTCAGACAATTTGAAAATCAGTCTAACTTGAAGTGAATTTTACAGAATACACTCGCACCTCTTTTTCAAATTATTTTTCGAAAAAAGCCGACTTTCAAAAGAAATAGAGAAGTAATAGAAACGTTGTTCAGATTCTACAGTATGCACTAAATAAAGTCAGCCTTAAATAAGAAGGTCTATTTAGTTGAAAATTAAAGTGTATACGTATGTCAACGAATCCTGTTATCAGTACAAATTTTATCCTACCTCGAAGAAACTGTTGCAACAAGGTGATAGTATTTTGCTTGTCTGATAGAACTCAATGATTCTCATTACATTTTCATTTTTTGTTCTATAGGAAGCACAGGTAAGACTTATCCTTATCTCTTGCTCTCGTGCTGATGTGAGTTTTCTTCATTAAATTAAAATTCTTGTTGATTAATGTACGTAAAAGAACTATTGAAACACTAGCGATTTTCACCTTGTAAACTGGCCTTTGGAAAAGAGAAGAGATTCATTTCACAACTTTGATTGCATCCTTCCTATAAAGGCAGTAAAACTGTTGACCGAATTCACTATAGATATCTAAAAGAAATTAAGGTCGGATTTAATTAGCACTTGTTAGTTGACTTTCCTAATTGATTTGAAAAATCAGCTGGTCTGTTACATACACGTTTTTTCCTTTATCGGGTGGTATCTTTAGGAGTTGAATATTTGTTATTTTAGTAGCTCACAGAATTAATATGCGTGCTGAATCTACTGAATTCGTCGCATTTCCCTATTTTAAATCTGCTAAAAAATCAGGACATGAAACATTCTGATGTAAAAAACATTAAATTACTGAGTCAAATTCGATATATCGAATAATATTGTTAAGGTTAAGCAGAGATTTTTTCTTCGTTCTAAAATTAATTTTAACGAATATCAGTCAAACGTGTATAAATATAGGTATCTCATATATTATTTTTCTTATATTCTCATTAGCGAGTTCAATATCATTTCTCCACTGGAATATATTCTAGTTTTCTGTGAATAATTAGTGGCATATTATCAGATCCTCCTGAATTGGTGAGACAGTCATAATTAAGATTCATAGCACTTGATTATGTTCATTTTTTAATAGTTTTCTTCCTTACACTGAAATTTTACAAGACTTAGACCATCGTTTAACTTTATACGGTTCGATCTAGCTTTCATTATACTATCCAAGTATAGAGTTTTTATTGCACTTATTTCTTATGTTGTTCGGAAAACTGAGTCAGTTGCAAGAAGTAACTCAAAACTTTATTTTCTATTAAGACTTTCGAGATATTTTCGTCAAGTATTTCGAATACTCCAAGTTAATGTAAACTACTACAAATTCGTTCTCAAAATTAAAATAGTTTGAATCAATAGTTTTCTGCAACTCTAAGTCTGATGAATCTTTTCAACGTATAACTTGTTTTTGTGGCAATCCGAAAACCAGTCTCAATGAAACGTGAATGTGATAAATAGTTTTTGAGCTGCCCTAAGATATGCATTAGGTTTTTCCGAAAGGATACAAAATAAAAAAATCATAATTTTTCACTTGAAAATGCTAAACTGAGAAAACTATCAAAAAGCACTTGATCAAGTTGTATGCTATGAAATGACATAGCCGAGTAGATAATTAGAAATTATCTGAGATAAGCAACTATATTGAGAATAAATTGGATAACGCAGCAGTTTGCTCGGCCTGTTCTCATTCATATTGATAGTTTCTTCGTGAGATCTCCATTATTAAACAAAAGCTTGTTGCCGAGTTTGGCATTACAGTGAAACTACGTTGTATATCCATCTATTAGGAAACAGGTGGATTGATTCTAAGCAGCAAGTTTTCGGGAATCATCTGCTGCAGTACTCTCAAAAATAGAAGCCATTTTGCCATATTTTTAGTTGCCAAAATCTGTCATGAGTAATGCTGACGATAGTATGACCGTGAGTAGTCTTTGTTCGACTTCGAAACCAGCATCGAATCCAAACACTTTGCCATTTCTCATTCATGGTTCTACAATTGAATGTCACGGGGACGATGGTATCGAAATTACTGGGGACATCGCGGCACCTCTTCATGTGTCAACGACTTTTGTTTCCGGCGCAACAGAATCGTGCGGTCAAGTATATAGTCGATTGAACACTGTTACAAGGACACGAGTCGAAACCTTGCTTGGAGCAGTGGAAGGTGGGCAAGCAATAACTTATTCGAGTGGACTTAGTGCAGCCACAGCACTAATCCATTGCATTAAACCACGACGTATCTACATACATGCAGGCTATCATGGCGTAAGAGCTGCATTCAAACTGTGGAGCGAACGCATAAGCGTGGGAAGTGAAAAATTTGAATTCGTTACTTTTGAACAATGTAAGCAATTGTATGAACAAAGGGAGAGTCACTCTCTCATTGAGCGTGCGCTTTGGAGTCCGGCAGATACGGAAGAAGAACGTGCTCTCGACTTGATTTGGCTTGAGAGCCCAAACAATCCATATGTAAATGTGGCTGATATTGGGTGGTTTGCGGAACTTGCCGCTCAAACTGGTGCTTGTCTTGCAGTTGATAGTACTCTTTCATCTCCAATTGGCCAACGTCCCCTTGAGCACGGAGCGCATGTAGTCATGCATGCATCGAGCAAGTATCTCGCTGGACACAGTGATTTACTTGGCGGTGTTCTTATTGTACATTCTTCATTGTCCAATGTTCTCGCTTCTAAACTCTTGACAGAACGCATTATTGATGGCGCTGTCATGGGCAATCTAGAAGCATGGCTGCTACTGAGATAGATTAGAACTCTTTCCCTTCGTGTTCGGCGGCAATCTCAGACAGCGTCAATCGTAGTGCAATGGCTTGACAAACAGCGGATAGATTGTCGTAAAGTGAAGAAAGTTCATCATCCAAGCTTAGAGTCACATCCCAATTATTCTATCGCTGCTCGATATCTTCTACTTCCACCAGCTACGTTTAGCTTCGAGCTTGAGTCCGAGTCTCAGGCGAAATCATTTGCTCAATCATTACTTCTCTGTATCCGAGCTGCCAGTTTGGGCGGCATCGAAACGTTGGTCAATTGGTGTCATATGCATGATACCAGTATCAGCCCTGCCCTCATAAGAGTATCGATTGGCCTCGAAGAGCCGGAAGATATCATTCAAGACTTCGAGCAGGCTTTAAACCAAGCCAAATAATAGATTATTTTAGCTATGATTTAATTTTTGATTTGTGTGTATTTGTGCTTCAATTCACTGATTTTTTCGCCAGTCGATTTCTTCCACTCTTATACGTCTGAGTTTTGCGTTCATAGAATAAAACTGACTCTTGTTCTTTTAGTTTCATTCCAAGAACAACTCTTAGCACAATATTAAAATAGGACGAATGTAAAATATCAGAGATATACTGCATATCAAAGCCCAGCAGATAAATCCTGGTAAAAAACTGTCCCGGCTATTTTCTGATAATTTGGAAATTTGATATTATATCGAATACCTTGATTGATCGATCGATCGATTTGTCTTCATTCAGGTTTGAGAATCATACTACAACGAATCTGAACCCCTCTTTACAGGAATGATGGAGAATTGGGCACAATATAAGAGACTCTATGTAGAATTTTATGAATCTTAATATGTGCGAAGTAACTTATTGGGTGAGTCCAATGCTGGTGTAACACTAGCCTTTATCATGAGACCAATAAATTACATCCAAAATGTGACTATTCTGTAGCTTGTGGGCGCCAGTAAGACTGAGATTCGCAATCCCCAAGTGTCATAAACCCTCTTCGTAACACCTTGTTGTTATGAATATGGATGTATTTTGCATAGGATAAACATCAATATTCATATTCCTTCCAAACTCATACTAACAGGCATGGAATGATTATATGTACAAGCATATTTCTTTACGCGATACGAGCCTTTCTATTGTCACTAGCGTGTCCTACTGGGATCACTTATTCTTGACATGTCTTCGCTAACAAATCATTGTGATTGAAAAATTCCCGATGTTAGGGTGTGGCAGTGAGTGTTTGTCTGTCTTTGGTTAATGGTTCCGTCGCCGGATTTAGATGCAACTTTTAATTTTCACAAACACTCATGATACACGCACCCTCCACGCCTTCAGCTATCCGAATCTGAACGATATGGTCACCCACACTGATAACCAATCAAAAGAATAGTTAGGCTTCCATGGAATCATAGATTCTACCAATGTGCCTTGTTAAACACTTGTGGAAGTTATCAAAAATTTCGATTTTCTGAAATCAGAATGGAGATTTAGTGGAAGATATTTATCTGGATCGTAAGTAAAAGTGACTTAATTAAGAATTTTTTATTTAGAACAAAAATTAATTAGTATGAATATCTTCAGACTCATTCCTGGTAAGAAAAAGTCTATGACTTATATGATCGGTAAGATAAAAGATTAAAAAATCAGCTACATCAATGAATGATCAGTACAATTTTCAAATAATCAACTATTAAATATATAGCATCTTTGCTAAATTTGAAGATGAGTAAATAAAATGGATTATCAGGAAGCTAAATCAAAGGATAAGTATAGAAATTGAAATGTACTACTGTGATTTATTTCTACCTTGTTGTTTCCTTCTTCCAATTTATCACAGAGATCACAGGCGTTAAGAAATACGGTCTACGGGTGTACTGCTCACGGTCACTCATATGAGCGTGACCTCTAGTCATCTGTTATCGTTAACTGCTATTGGCTTGTAGGATGTGGGACAGGGATGTTCAAAGCCGTACAATCAGTGTCATCGTCCCAAGTTCTTTTTAAAAGATATTTCAAATATTTGATGGACTTCCACAGGATTCACCTGCCGGAGCACTCTGAGACTAGATGCATCTCATGGATTCATTACAACAGTTCTAGTTCAGTACAGTAATGGCAAGAATTGTCGAAAGCTTTTTTGAAAAACACCGTAGCAGTGACGCGATAGAGTTGGATTTTAGTTGCTGCGGCAGATTTCCAGGCGCCAAGGACATCTATGGTGTCGACGTACCAGATCCGTGTCAAAATTTTTAGTTTTTGCTGAGCCTATGGTCACAAATTTTTGTGGATCCGTAGCTCCCATGATGAAGAGTAAAGAAACAATATATATATATATATATAACTTCGTTGGACTCTGTTTCTCAAAGTAGCGAGCACATAGCTAACAACCTTGATTGTTCATCTATTGCTGTACGCGGAGTGTACCAGACACTGGGTTACTAATCCAAATTTTGATATTTTTACTTGTCCTGATTCAAAAAAACGTAGATTCGAAGTTCCTTAGTCGATTATGATACCAGGGTTAAAAATCTCAAGTTAAATGAGAGCCTGAACTAAGATTAAAAGCAAATATTAACTGAGATTCAGATTGGGTCCGGGACTAAGAAAAATGGGGGTTCACAGTGCTCTAAATATATCTCTTTGATAAATCAGTTCAGGTAAGCATATTTTCAACCGAACTATGTGTTATGTAGCACGTTACGTTCAATTTGATATTTATTATCGATTAGTAACCTTTGAAAAGCATGCATCTTTAATAGTTTTTCTTTTAAAGAGCTTGAATTGGATCCTAATTTATCTTTCTTGATTTAGCTATAAAATGTATAAGCATATGGAATATTCAGATTAAATCTTTCGTCTCTTGCAGCTTACTGCATTTAAGTGTCAAAAATATTCAAGCAGATGATCTTTCTACCATAGCAGCATTCATAAAGAATGGAAATTTTGAGAGTTAAAAGATATTCCCAGTCCTTGAAATTCAAAAAAATTCACTTTTAGTGAAGAGAGAATCGCCAATATTTTTAGTTTTTTTTAGAATCTCTGATGAGTTAAACTTCATTTGGACTTTCATTGATAGTATTAGTATCAGGGATAATGAATTAATCATCGATAAGATTAGTAGCAAGTCGTGAACGAAACACTAATCAAAGGTTTATATTCTGAAGAGTCTCAATAATTCTAATGCATAATATTCACTCATTTTGTAAACATACCTATTTTCAATCATATGGAAGATTATATATAGATGTATCAACAGTAGTGAACTCCATGATTTCAAAAGTAAATTGAAATGTAGTAGAATATGATATATCCCTCTTTTTATTTCGCCTCACAAAATAAATATTTATTCAATATACATGCGATATTACGGACTGCTTCGCACTATTAATCGAATTGGACACGTAGATTTTACATCATGATAAAAAATCATGTCATATTTGTTGTTATGCATTCATAAGGCAAGATAAACGTCTTGATTCGTTGCTATCGAACGATTGGACTCATTCGAATATAAGTGGTCTCGGATTATTCTACGAATTATTCATCCCAACACTTCACAACATGGGGGGTATAGCTCAGTGGTAGAGCATTCGACTGCAGATCGAGAGGTCCCTGGTTCAATCCCGGGTGCCCCCTAGGCTATTCGTTTTTTTCTTTTCTTCTTTCTTTCATTGATAAAGCGTCTTTGTATTGCAGTACAATCGCATATTGTTCGAAAGAAGCATACAAGAATATCATACAATGACATCTACTTGATTATAGCTATTTATTTACTTTGTCGTTTCTCCGTAAGATCAAAGAAGAAGTATTTAGTACATGCTTGACAAGAAACTATTCTTGTGAATATTTCAAAAATCTGAATTGAGAATAACGAAAAAGTTTTGAAAACGATTTCAGTCTACATAGAAAATATTCATTCATCAAATCAATGATAGAAGAAAAAATAAAATGCAAATGATTGTATGTTACAATAAAACTACGTCATTTTATAGAATACTATTGACAACAGATGGAATAGACATACATGACACCGAAACAAAAATATGTTTTACTCACACTTTTTCTAATAAATGGTACTACAAGATTTTCGTGAAGAAACGATGATATTTATATTCTGGTGTAAGTGTCACTGCAGCTTTAAAAAATTCTGTTTTATTTCAGAGTATCACTCGGCTGTTTGGTAATTGTCACATGAAATTGAAATTAGTAGTTTTAACCTCTTCGAAACATTTCTGAACATGAATCCACATGTCTCCAAGAGAACCTTTCGTAGATAGATTCGAAAAGGGTTGACAGTATTTATTATAACTGTTTAAAAATTATCGAACAGATGATACTTCATTAAATATAGAGCTTCTTTTTTTCCGAATACATCATTGAAAATTATTTATTTTCTTCTTTATTCATTCCTTGCCTGTCTCGAACTCCATTGATAGTCTATACATGTCTTATTACGTAAGTAGGTATAGAAAAGATTGATCAACTATGATCTTAAATGATTAAAAAGTTCAGTTCATCTTGATGTGAAGTTATATTATAAATCCGTTCAATATTTTGTTTTGAAATATTTTATAAGTTTCTTAATGTTAAATTCAAATTAAGCGAAAGATTCTTTTACAGTTGTTAAATATTTTGTTGAGCGAGTACATGCCGATTAATAAGATTAAAAGTTATTGTGAATGTATGTGATCCCCTTTTTAAGAAAAGAATAAGTCATACGGAAAACGACAAAAAATTACTTCACTTCTCTCTCAGCTGAATATAAATATGAGGAAAAAAAAGATATTTGATCGCTAATTATTTCCGATTTTCCACAGAAAAGAAGACATTTATATTGCACTATGTCAGTAGTTTTGAACTTTTTTCGGAGTGCTTTTCATGTTTTACTAAATTTTATTCATCACATAGTGATTGGCTTCTAAGCAATAGATAGATAATAGTAAAATATAAACTATCAAGTGCATCTTAAATAAGATAGAAATTCATACTATAAGACAACAGAGTATTTCAAATAAAAGTTCTCTCTCCAATGCTTGGTAGCGATGTACCATCTCGTGAACAACTGTCATTAATTTGAAATGATCCCATCATTTGATATTCTGGTTCACTGGTCGGTTCCCATTCACAAATATTCGACTTAATAGTTTGCAATTCGTGTGATGCACCTTGTCGTACTATCCAAGCACCCTTGCGTGCAAAACCTTGTGCGACCATGCCGAATGTTGACTTTGATGTGATGATAAGATGTTGCATTTTCGATAGTATTAGTAATTCAGCCAAAGTATATTGCATTTTTTCGATTCCATTTGAATTATTCGGTGCTTGTGGTGAATTTAAAATTTCCAAATTTTCATACATCTTTGACATACGATCTAATAGTCGTTGACGACGCTGCCGAGTATTTGATATAATATATATACGGATTTTGAACTCTGTACTAGTTGACCTACACAAATTACAGCAACGAATAGCTTCTAGTCACATACTGGAAATTGCTCGGCACTGGTGCATTCTTGCGATTTTCTTATAATGCTATATCGCTACTCCGATAAGTTTCGATGAAATTTTGTAGTTACTATTAGGCATGATCATTCATGAAAGTTTCGTATCCAAGCTCTTTACAATGAACTGTTCGCCAGTGGCCATCTCGTAATAGAATTTTAATTGAAAATGTCTCAACTCTATATTTACATTCAAGTTAAGTGCATCTATCAAATGGTTTCAGTGCAATACAAGAAAGAACTAAATAATTCTAAATTTCAGTTAGATCTAACACCAATGTGGTCGATTTACTTACCTACTCACATTTTGTATGACATGTTCAATACACCTTTGAAACGGTTCAATGTGATCAATCGTACCTGTCGACCAACTACGCATATGCACACCGATCGTAAAAAATCTATCTTGTAGATTATACTGCGCTTGAAAATTTTGAATTATCACATTAACTTTCGGCACAGGTTGTAATAGTCTAGTTACCAATTCTGAAAAAACTTGTCCATTTTGAAAAATTGTTAGAAATGTTTGTCTCGCTTTTTCATTTCGCTTTAACAATGGTACAAAATATTGGTCAGTTCGAATCCATCTAACATGATAACTAATAAAGTTTAACGCATGTAATCCAAATCTTACTAGCCATGCTTGACTGTAAGATTTATCATGACACAACATTTCACGATCAAAATAGAATGCCCAATCGGTTGGTATTCGGCTATATTTTGATTTGGATTCATTTTCATTCAACAATCTATTTTTCATCAAACTGGCTATTCTGGATAGTGAGTATTGGTAATACAAAGGAACATGGTCTGATAGTGACAAAGGTAAAAAAAGATCGTCGAAAGACGTTTCATGATTATCACCTGGCTGCCAATTAATGAGAAGAACTCGACTAGTTACAAGAGCATAGCTAGTAACTGCTATCAGGCCAAGTATACGGTTACCTAAGCCATTGACTGCATCAAAAACAACATAATCTGCGGTAGTGTATGAATGTTCGATGATACAATTTCGATAAAGTAGGTAAGAATTGAGTAAGATGCTTATATTACAATTTTTATTTGATAATGCACATATTTGAAATGAATTAGTATTGTAGAGATGTGAACATGGAAAAGATGCAAATAATTTGATGTGGGTAACATAAAGAAAATAGATGATTATTATTAAAGTGACTAAAGTTTTAATACGGAGAGATTTTATTTTTTTGAATATCATCGAACATTGATCATTGTAAATAAATAGCAGTTAATTCAAAACCATTACAATCGAACTTTTTAAAAAGAAAAATGATCATAGCATTAACTGTCATCTGATACAATCTTTCTTTGAAAAAAAGAGACCTTGACACGATGAATGAGTTCACTTATCGCACAATGATTCATAACTTTTACATCGCACAGAATAAGGTTAACGGCAGGACCAATGAATTCTTTTTGGTCTATACATTCTTTTTTTTCTTTCTTTACGTTCTGATTCTCATTTTTGATACACTTGTTTTTCATCGTCAAGAGGCAAATGAAGACATTATCTGACAAGGTTTTATGAGAGAATTTTCTATTCTTAATATAGAAAATATCTGTTGAAAAACAGTTTCAAAGAACTAAGAGTAATATGTTCTTAGGCTTAAAACATTCACACGTACTTCATATTAAATAGCTATTCAAGCATGGGACTGAACTTCTTTGTAAGAGCTTCTCCTAAAAGGCTATATGCGAAAAAAAAACTTAACGCTGTGTCGTTCAATAGAGCACCTGCAATATTTTATTGATTATGCTAGCAAACTAATTCAATCCGAATTACACACATAAGTATAAACAAACGAACGAGCATGAATATATATACAAAAGCAAGCAAAAATTTCAAAAAGCGCATTTAAATCATCATTTTGAGAATATGAAGATACAACGATAAAAAAATATTAAAAAATAACTACCAGTCGAAAAATCAAGATTAGTTAGTTCTATTTCTATAAAATATTTCTGGTCGCAAATTATTCTCTGTGTAAAGCATCTATTGATTACTATTATTTTTCAACATGCATGTTTAGCAACACAGTAACTCAAAATACGAAGCCAGTTTACATACCAGAGAGTTTACAATCTGCAGATTTTATGATATCCAGCATCACATTCCTAATGTATTGACAGAATATTTGATGACACATAGGAATAAGGATGATTCGTTCGTACCCTGACACAGCAGTTTTCTTCTGTTATCAAAAACAGGGATTGTAATAGAGATATGACTCAAAACAAGTCGGTGGACTCAGTATATTTCATATAAATCTGTCATATTGATTGCAGCCAAATCAGCAACATCCAATAAAAATGAATAACAGTAACTTGTATCTAACAACAACAAGTGAAGCAGTTATTGTACTAGCTACCAATGTAGACGATGAATTATCATCATCTCAAGCATCAATAATAAATGATGTTGCGACTCGACCAAATGCTATTCGAAAGTTACTGTATCTTGATGGTCTTCGTGGAATCCTTTGTTTAATTGTTGTTTTCAGTCATTGTCTATTAATGGGAAAGACAAATCATGAGCAGAAATTTTCAGTTTTTTTTCTTCCATGGATGCAACATTCACCATTACGTCTCTTAGTTGCAGGAGAATTTGCTGTCGCTGGATTTTTTGTACTTTCTGGATGTGTTCTTGTACGACGATATTTTGAGCATTTCAATGATAATACTATCTTATGTAGTGGTTTAATTCGTCGATTTCCAAGACTTTTTATTCCGTCGAGTATTGCTCTATTGTTCTATTTTGCTATACTACATTTTCGACCAATGCATGGTTTTAATGAATGTCATGAGATTGGTGAAGGTAGTGTCGATGCAAACAAAATAGGTATCGGCTATGTTCTTTTAAATACATTTGGGCAATATCTATGGATGCCAGCACTCTACACAATACAATGGACGATGCAAATTGAATTTATCTGTTCGATTTTAATCTATGGTTTAGCATTTTTTGTCACTCGATCTTTTATCTATCGCTATCGACTAGTAGTCTATGCATTTCTTGTATTGATTTTACCTATCGTATGGTTAGCTACACATGGATCGATTCCAAAACCGATACAATATATTCAACCATTTATTTTCGGACTTTTACTTAGTGATATAGATGCTGGTGGATTTCTAAATTGTTATCTTTCAATCAAAATGCATTGGTCAATTCTGATTCACTGCAGTCTAATATTTCTAACCATATATTTTGGTTCGTACCCTGTATTTAACACTGATGTTGTCAATGGCAGTGGAACAATATGGGCTCATTTTGGTTGGATGTTTGGTTGGTTTTGGATTTCATTTGGAGGTTTCTGTTTAATACTGTTATCGATGATATCGAAAAACATTCAATGTTTCTTATCAAGCAAAATAATTCATTTTCTTGGTAAAATTTCATTTGGTATTTATCTTACACATTACATTATTCTTTGTATTGTGGATGCGTCGTTTGTTCAATGGACAGCTCCACATTTAGGTCGAGATCTAGCCGTTGTCCTGGGCCTAGTTATGTTTGCATTGCCAATTATTTTCTTAGTTTCCTATGGATTTCATTTATTTGTTGATGTTGCTGCCATACGAATTTCTGATTGGATTTATTTTGCGACTTGTCATCGTTGTTTGAAGCTAACAAAACGTCCACAACCAATAAAACGACATATGTGGATCATTGTTTTAATTCTTGTTGTAATTTCAATCGGCATAAGTTCAATACCAGTTCTAGATGTCAATCAAACTTGTGATCAACATTCATTAAAGAATAGAACTATGATGAATCATCCATAGATATATGGAAAATAAGCACATAGTTTTATTTTATTGCTAACAGTATTCATCATCGAATAAAAGCTTTCATCGTACACACCCTCCTATGCAAACTATGCTAATAATATTTATTTCACAGTAGTGTATCGAATTATATTCCGTTAGATATGATGTAGCAGATTGCTTTTTACTCTATTTTACATATTGAAATGAAGTATTCTCTAGACTTCTCATATGTTGATGAACAACCGATGGCAATGTTATTTTTCAAGTTTATTTCCCAAGGTTAACAGTCAGTGGTAGTTCATTGTGTCATACCAACGAGATCACTGAATGGTGAAACATGTACAATTTGAACTATATTTAATGGAAAAAAATATATTCTTCTGAATTATTATCTTTATGACAACTGGATTACATGTGAACAATGAATACTCGAATTGGCAAAGCCTATTTATCAGATTTTATTTGTTCAGACGAAAATAAAAGCTGATTAATCGATATAATAATAAAGTGACATGTTAGCAGACTCTTTTTGTACTCCTATTAGATAAGAAGTAAATCTAGAAATAAGATAAAATAATGGACAATGTGTATTTCCATTTAATCAAGTTAAGACACAAAATGACAACACAAGGCTTTGTGAATGACGTTGAACAACAAAAAATATTCATGGAATCCAATCATGCGTACAGCTCAAATTTATTAATGTATTTTGAAAATATTTAATTTCACAACTGTTTTAATTACATTATCTAGCTATTGTTGAAATAGGCAATATAGCATTTCTTTGTCGTCTGCGCTTTTTCATACAGAAAATAAATCGTTTAATTCGATAGATATATTTCTCTCGAAAGAGTTTTGACGTTAAAAAATGAATATAAAAATTGTCACCGTAATTTATATCCAAGAATAGTTTCAAAATTATCGCTTCAATGCATGTATTCAAGCGAAGTACAGTTTTTAAATCAATAATATGTTGAATACAATAAGGTGATGTTAAAACAGAAAAACTTATAGAACTTGATATCATTAAAATTGATAGTTGCCGTTGAATTTTTTCTTTTCGAATTGATGCTAGAATTTGACTTGGTTGTGTACGCATTTTCGAACGAATTAAAAGTAAACATACGATTATGATACAACATGGAATAATATATGTGAATACTAATCGAAAAACAAGCCAATATTGAAAATAGAAGATCGTGTAAGACGTTTGAAAGGAACGAGATGGGTTGCAGATATGCAGCTCACCAATCGTAAAAGCAAAGTCAGATAGAAAAACATGAGAAGATGATGCTAATGAACATATACAAATGATGGCAGTTGAGATACGAACTGCTTTTATTGTAAAAATTCGTGTATGTGCGTATGGAAAACGTGCATGTATTAATCGATCGACACCAATCAATACAAGAAGCCAGGATGATGTTGCTGTGAAAAAATTAAGAGCAAATGTATGAAAACGACACAGATGCACACTTCCAATAATGCTAATTTCTAGAACTTGTACGATAAAATCATGAATGGATGTAATTTGATACATGATGTCAGAAATAGTCAGAAATATAAAAAGCAATCCAGTTGAAGTAGTTCGAAGAGTTTTCGACGAGAATGCCAACAAACTAAATGTATGTCCAATAAAACCAAGTGTAAAAGTGAATAGATAACCATAAAATGTAAGTGTTCGAGTAACGGATCTCCACATTGTCAATTTATTTTTCAATTGTTAATCAAAGACTTTTTCGTTCTAAAAAAATAATTCTTCTCAGCTAACTGTGATTCATTGTTGAACTGATTCAATACCAGCTAAGATAGATATTCAAAGAAAAACTTTTCTCAATGAAAAAAAAATCGTTTTTACGACTCTCGTAATATTTGTTGTGATGGATAGGGGTAAAGTGAAAAATAAAATTTTCTAAAAATTAGTTTAGTGAGTCTCGTGAATTATCAACATAACTATTTTCATCATCAGAAATGAGGGGAAAATCGAGCCTGGATCAACTATGGATGCAAATTGTAAAAGAAAAAGAAACTTCAATAATACTCTAAGGTATTCTTGGTAACGGCACAAACTTGTGTTTCCTATACTTGAAGATTGCATAATGGTTTTTATACAGAAAGAAGTATGTCAGACTGCAAACTAAGATAGAAGTCTTTATTTTTAATGAGAGAAGTGTAATTAAAATGTCGATCCATTTGAAATTGCTCAAAGGAAGGGTACTCTATTTACAAAATTATTCTCATAGACGATATCAGTAATGAGTTACTTCAAAGAAAGACCTGCATCATACTCGTCATCTCAATATTTGAGTTCAAACAATAAGAGCAATTGTACTGCCTTCTGCTTTATAGAGAGTTTTGAAGTGCATTATAAAAAATGCATGAACAGACAATAAAAAAGGAAACACATGTCTTCAATTTTTATGAAACAAAGCATTTTCCTAGAAGTCTATAATAGAAGTCATTAACAATTTTTGAAAAACAGCATATTACACACTTGTTTCTATATCTTTGATTATGAACAATAGTTGCCTTTTTACCTTCAAGATAGAGTAGAGTCATTTGGCCGTGCATAGCATTTTCCCATTCTATTTATTGGACTATTATTTTGCAGCCAATCTAACTCTTAATGCAACCATATCGTTTTTGATTTTCCTATCAAATAAATTGTATCATAGTTACTCTATAGTAATTGAATTACAGACAGCACACAAGCAAATTACCATTTCTATACAGTACCCTGTAGATCTAAGAAAACAATATGTTATTCATAAGTAGTATTTATTTAGCATTCTTCAACTCTATTTCACATTCGTTTTTTGAAACTCATCGTCATCATAATTTTACAATGACAATGCATTTGTTTCCTTTCTCGTTAACTAAGACTATACATACGTATATTTGCCAATGATAACTCATTTCAAATTAATTCATTATTTTTTTAATGATGCATTACCTTATATTCGTACGTCGAAGAACTAATTTCATTAGATTGTGATGAAAAATGACATGTTAGACAATATACTTTATAGACTGTAATTCAGAAGTCAAATGGATTTAGCAAACCACAAGTTCCATGCAAAGGACATTTGTGACTGTTATGCATGATTATAATTCTTTTAGTTATGATTAAAAACGTTCTAGCGCTTGATGACATTAGAAAATTAATAAGAGATCAACGGAAATGATATTTCAATCGACTAAACTCTCAAACTAAAGAAATTAATCTTATGTTAATTATATTCATCAAAAAATTCATTTATCAAAAAGCAGATTTTCAGCCAAAACTTATCGTATATCGATGAATTAAATGAACCATTATCATCAAATAGAACGAATGTTCTGATAATTGCAGGTTTACAATAAATAAGAATTTGTATAAATGGGATAGAAAATCGTCCGAAGATACATTCAAATGTTTGTCAAGTTCATTTTACATTCTTACATTTATTCAAGTTTTCTTGTGATAACTACTGATTGTATAGTTGCCATCGTAAGAAGAATTTGTGTAGATTAACACAATACGATTCCATTTAGCAAACATTGGAACATAGATAAGTAAATGGCGTGATAAAGAACGACACATCGGTTTTAACAAGAGAAGCGTCAACTGACAATAATTTAAAGCATATACTGATCAAAAATTTTATTAGAAAATTTTCACTTTATTCAATATTTACATCTAATGAGATGGTTTTCTAATGCTCGATTATTAACATCAATCACCGATGAAAACACAAATTCAATGCATCTTTGCTATTTTTTCAAGACGTTTGCTACTGGTTGATTAGCTAGAGAAGGTGATAAGTGAGAATAAATTTTGATAGCTTGTTCATAGAATTCGAACGATCGATTGACATCACCTTGAGCATCATAAATTCCACCGATATTATTTAAACATCGCGCAATCAATGGATGATTTTGATTTGCCAGTGTTTTTTGATAAATGTCCAATGCTTTAAAACAATATTTTAATGCGCGATTCAATTCATTTTTTTCTTTGTACCGCTCAGCTAAACGAAGGTAGTCATTGCCCGATTGATTTTCATGAAGATTGATATTTTCTTGAATCGTATCAATCAATTGCTTTTGATCGATGAATAGTTCAAATATTTTCGAATAATGTTGGCAAAGATATTCAGATCTTTGTTGTTCACGAACTGTACTACAATAAACAAATATTGTGTCGACTTGTGCCAAAGAATGAACACGAGAAAGTACGTTGGTTGCAGATGAACTATTCACAATAAGAAATATTGGTTTAGAAGATTGCTCAATAGTTTGAATACATTGTTGAGCATTGGTATAATGAATAAACGTATCGTCTTCATACATTTCATTATTATTTTTACTATAAGAAATGACAAGAGGTTTTTCTTGTCGTTTCTCAATCGATTTAAATTGATTAACGGAATTTTTTGTACTTATTGGTTTCTTTTCATTCATTTTTAATCAAATTCGATAATATCATACGTCTATGTTGGAGAAAAATCAAATAACTATTGTATTTTTTTAAAGTTCTATCAATACCATTCTTATCTACTATTTATTCACATTACTATAACAACTGACTTCACCATTAGCATTTTTTTTATCGAAAGCAAATGGGACAGTGACCTCTTTATTTAAAAAAGAGTATTCAAGCACATATTCTTTTTCAATATCAGTTATATCTCATGCGTTCTGTGTATTTTAATTATTATTGACAAGTTCAGAAGAGGAGATCCTGCTGTCAGTTTATTTGAAAGAAGTCCCTATGTTAACTATATTGAAATGCCATGGATGCAAAGGATTAGATATAATCAATTGAGTCGATATTGACAGTCAATGTGGAAATGCTAAATTCTGATACTCGATTTTAGAAGAAAAACATGATTCAAAATAGAATCCATGATGCTACTTTAATGCATGTATATAGTCTTGATATAGATGAATATTGACTTCAAGTATCATCGAAAAATTAGAAAATGTATCTAATACATTGATAAGAGTATGATCTCATGATTCTGCAAAAGGATGGCAAGTTTTTCATCAATGAAGTATAGTATTTGAGTTTTTTGACAGTATACAGATATTGTAAAGAAATGAACTATTTCCGTCAACAGACTAAATTTATTAGAACTTAAGAAGGACAGTTGATCCATTCGAGTGCAGTTTTCGTTTCAGTATATGCATCACAATTGGAATAACTAAAAGTCGATTTCCATCGATTATCAAAATTCTTTTTTTATTATGTTGAAAATGTATGACAGAGTTTGAATAAGTAAACATGTACGGTAGCTAGTATAAATGGATTTATTGGACTACAACTCATTTACATTTTTTTTAATCTATTAAAATCGAGAAAAAAAACAACCGTAATTTTCAATACATTCATAGTTTCCTATAGTAGTACGAGAAATCTTATCGATTGCATATGATCCTTGAAAGAAATCATCGAACGAGTCGAAATGATATATCATATTCGAAATCAATTGTTGAGAGAGTTAAAACCGTTGATCTTTTATTATAACGTAGCACACGCTGTTGGAATCAAAGCATATGTTGGTATGAAAACATTTTTCTATTGCTTTAAAAATATTCAGGGACATGAATAGAAGGGGGAGAAGTAGGACGTCCTTCTACTTTTAAAAATTGAGTCCAACAATAAGAAAATGTAAGCTATATCCATGCTGTGCCATAATAGTATCATGAAAAGAATTACTAACATTTGAAAGAACCTTATCGTCGTATAAATTTTAATTGTTACATGACAGCAGATCAAAACACGAGTATGATGTTCAAGACTCTATCCATGAAATATTAGTTTTCAAAAATATCGATGTTAAACTCATAAACAACTGCTTCCAAAGATTATCGGCTCGAGTAATTCAATAAATATTTGATGTTTATAGATTTTGTTGTTGTTCGTTATGCCCATTATAATTGAGGTATAGTGTTAGTACACTATCGTTCTTTGTCCAAAGTATTCTCTGCTCAAATCTCTATTTGTCTCGTGTTCCACTAAAATTCTATTCAAATCCAAGAGCTTACCCAAAACCTGTTTTAATTTTTATCTCACTGTTATGATGATATTTCAAAATAGTTCGTATTTAACGATAATTACTTGAATATTTAACCTATACTTTGAGAACAAAAAAATACCAATATATTCTATGTTGAAATATTGTTTGTTACTTAGTTAAATTTCTACTATCATAAATTTCAATTTTATGGATCTTTGGCTGCTATTCGAAACGGAGTGCCTCTTTTTCTGAAATAAGTTGCAAGTTGATAGTATTTTCTAGAAAGTTGTCATCGTTCAATAATATAGTTACTGTGCCAATCAACTCAACTATGATTGTTTAATACTACGTGCTTAATTAAAATGCGAATTTAGATTTTTCTCAAATGCGAATAGGAGCGCAACTTAGGCTTTGTGTATAATATATTGCAAACACAATTTATTTGATGTTTACAACGAAGCCTTGTCATTTTCTGTAATGACTTTCAAAATTTGGATATTATTCTTATCACGATGAAGAATAGCAACGTATAGTGGATTTAATTATGATTTTTCTAATACAATTTATGAAACCAAGTATCTTATCAACATATAATTATGATTCATCATCTTTCTTTTTCGTGCCGAAAAAAGCATTTACAAATAATTACTGCAAGATCTTTAAATACTCATAATTACTTTTCAAATTTATCTACTAAGTAATTTATCGATGTTCTTACATAGATCTATCAACAATTAAGATACTTGTATTCTCAAAATTTGATCAATTGATCCCAATCCTATCTATAGACGAGATATAAATATTATGACCCTCATAATGTTCCCTGTCATCTTTTGAAAAATTATATTCTAATGATTCGGCTGATTATATAACAAAATGTTTGTCCTTGACAATATCTTACATAAGAAATTTAGTTTGTTGTTGACTAGGAATAAGCAGAAAGATGTAAATCGTATTCTACGAATGTGTTACACAATGTCCGTGAATGACGTTATTTATTTTTAAGAATGCTACGTTTTATCAGATATTTATTTATTTTGAGTTGATCAAAATATTCATATATTTCTGCGTCGAAAAATTTTATTGTAATTAAAATGAGAAAATTTATAATAAATCAAATACTGAATGATTGTTCGTTGATACTATTTCTAGTAAAAAATTGATGGATTGTTTCGAAATTTATCAAATTTTTTTATCACTAGTCGATGATTTTGTCGATGATAGCAAGAAGTCAGTAAACAATTGGATACATCAGTTTAACAAGAAGTTGAGAGAATTACAGAATAAAGAATTGAATCCTTCTGAAAAAAAAATGATGGCACAAATCTCAACTTAATTTGAAAGAATATTTTCTTATTCAAAACATTTCTTTAACAAAAATGATTTCATCGTCGAGGATGGCATTTCATTGAAAGTAAGACTATTTTTATTATGATTAGAATAATACTCTTCATAGTATTGTTTGTTTTTCTTATTACATATTGAATTAAATAAAACGTATGCTTGGAATTATTATGTGTGAAATGATAAAATTCTAGTAAAGCTATTTTACGCTCATACCAAGAACATTTGCATTATAATTTTAAAAAAAACATATTTCTTATATCATTCTTTACATGATGCTAACGTAACGGATTTTTTAATTATTTCGTCTTATGAATATATTAGTGATTGAAACTGTGACTGATATTTTGTTTGAGTAACGTGTATCGACATTTTCTTATTTCAGTTTTTCATATTTTACTTGTATTCATCATGAAATAGAATTTGGTCTTCAACACATCACGTACAATAATTACAATAGAAAAAAAAAAGAACGAGAAGTTTGTATGAATAATGAACAAACATTATATTTAATTTTTTTATGAAAATGAAGTCTTTAATAATCTCTACACTATCGATATTGATCAAGGTGAGAGAAAAAGACAGTATTCATTGTTGACAGAAGCACATACTTGAATTCGAAAAAAGAGCAATGTAAACGAATAGAAAAGAAGAAAAACGAACTGTTCTGAATTTTGACGTTGATGATCAAGCCAAGGCTATGTACAAGCCACAATCATAAGAATAAAAAGAGAAATCGGTACCATCATGTTGTTGAAGTGAGTACAACTGTTTGTTGATAACTGTTTAGTTCTTTTTTCCTAGAATATTTCTGTGGATAACGTACTGTCTGTTATTAATATCTTCTACTGATGAGAAATATTCTCGACATTAAATTACCTATTCGAGGTGATTCATCGGCAAAAACCTTGAAATAACTTAGAAAATTGTCAGTAGAAATGGATTTCTAAAACAAGCTTCAGTAAGGTCGTAGATCGAAAATCAAACAAATGAAACTTTTGAAAGATTTTCTAAAGAAAAATAATTTCAATAAGTCTCTCTCGAAAATAGTCATTCAAACGAAATCTTCCTCTCCTGAATCGAAAAATATTTCTGTCAATGAGAAAATTTTGAAAATCGACTGGATTATGTCCTGACTCTGATTCCATAAGAATAAGGATCGTGCCAAAAGATAACAGCAAAAAGATTTTACTTTTTCAGATGGCTATCTTTCAAATCAATCTTGTTTCGTTATTCTCAGATATTTATTCTGATACAGATTTTTATATACATTTTTGATGCCCAATAGTAAAGTGACAGGCTTCCGAGAACTTATAATGAGCACAATAAGTAAAACAAATACATGCCAAAGTAAAATCAAAAAATACTTTGTTTTCTATTTTTCTTCGAAATAGTATTTAACAGCGAAACCGAAAATTTCTTGCCCTTTCTCCTGCGTGTCACATTTGATTAGTGGCTCAAATCGGTTTCCAACATTGTTTACGCAAAACTAACGTTTACCCCCTTTTATTTCTTCGCAAACTTTATGCCTACACAACTCGGTAGTCGTTGAAAACCGTATACAATCGATTGAAAAATTCATTTTATATGGGTATTTTTCTCTTGTAAGTTCAATGAACAAACTTTTGAGAGTAGATAAAAGCACAAGTAATGTTTCGATCCTAGTTGTTCAAAAGAAATATTAGCTCAGTTTTGCCAGTGAGGAGACTGAAGACTTTTAATTATTTCATGACTTATGAATGTAAGAACTTGTATATTTCAAATATTTGACATGTTTCGTTCTAGTTATATGAATTTAGATTGCATGAGAAAAGAAATAAAGATGATCTTTTGGAATACGATAATCATGTTTTATAACACAATAACAAGATGTAGTAGTTTAACAAGAGAAATATGTGTGAAAATGAAACGCGAAGAGTTCAAATTCCAAAGATTGTTTTTTTTCTGAAACAGAACAGGGATTAACTAATTAGTTAAATTACTTCGAAATTTAAAGCAAACTATCTAAAAATGAATTTTAGAATTTATGTAGATAACGTATGGTGTATGGAGACAATAATTGCTTTTCTTTACATTAGACATAGTTTGTGTTTAATCAAACGACAAAGTCCTTGAAATCCAACTATCGATTAGTTACCTTGTGTATATATAGATTTACACTTACGATGCATGAATCATAAACACTTATGCTGAAACTATTACGTATTCTAATTTACTTTGGTAAGAAATTTTTTGTAGTGAGATAAATCTAACAATAATCTATTTAGTTATATGTTCTATTGAACTTGCTTACAATCAATTGTTCATACAACCGGCTGAACTTATTGTCTCAAGAAATCAATACATACCGTTTATTGCGTTATGTACAGGAGAGAGACATACTCGCGTTGGTTTGTATTATTAGTATTCTCTGTTGATTCATCTTGTTGCTTCTTTCTTAGCTTCTTGGCAATCTCCATCAGAAGTTGATATTGAAGAAAATAGCAATGCAAGGTGAATTTACAATTGATAATAATTGTATTTTTTTTTCGAGAAAACATCATATTGTAGGGTAACTGTATTGCGTAAAGGTCGTGGATTGCGATTACGTATCAGAAATTTAACACACGATGATCAAGGCGTATGGAAATGTTTAGGTTATGATCAAGAAGGAAAATTATTTTCTAATACTTTACACATTGTTGTAAAAGGTATGGTTTTTCTTTGCCTTTTATTATTTTTTTGATTGACATCAAAAACAATTTATTTCCTTCCCATTTTTAGTTCCAATAACATTTATTGGTAAACCCATACAATATGCAGTAATGAATTCTCCTATGTTGATCAAATGTATTGCTATTTCGAGTCCTGTGGCTGAAATTTCATGGTTTAAAGGACAGACTCGCATGGAACTTTTCTCGCCACAGTATGAACAAACGACTGATGGTTTAAGAATTAATCAAGTTTCATCAATAGATAATGATACTTTTTGGTGTCAAGCAGATGTCCTGGAAACAGGTGAATCAAAAGATTATCAAATTCAATTAATACTTGCTCGTATGTTGTTGACATTTAATGTTTCTAAATTAATGCATTGATAATAAATGAAAATTTTAGAAGCTATCACATCTTCGAACATCACATGTATAAAACCATGTGCAGTTGAAAAACAAACAACCACTTTAATTTGTGATGCAAATGGAATGCCAGCACCACAATTTTCATGGTTTTATGGACAGGTTTATTTCATATGTTATCTGAGTGATGGATAAGTATTTGTCTTATTTTAGAATGATCATTTAATTGTAAATGGAATGCAGAAATTTCTTATTCGTGGAAATCGATTAATTATAAATGGCGTCGATGAAACTGACAGTGGTCGATATTCATGTCATGCATTTAACGATTTCGATAAGAAAGGACAACGAACAGATTATAAACTTAATGTTATTAGTAAGAATAAAAATATGTGTATTTGTCTACTCTAAATAATTTAATTTGATTAACTTTAGTTCCACCTCATATTTTACCAATACATCGCATAGAAACAAGTGTTGATGAAACATTAACATCAAAACGAGTCACTCTTACGTGCCGTTTTGAACGCGGATCACTTGAAGATCTTTCTTTAAAATGGCTTTATGCTAACAATACACATGTACAAGTAAAGTGAAATAGAACGAAAAAAACAAAACTTACTTATAGTACTCGTTGTCTGTAGGCAAATAATTATACATCGATTGAAACTAAACAATTGAAAACAGAACGTTTAATTGAATTAAGCTTTAATCCATTGGGTCGTGAACATCATGGAAACTACACATGCTCAGCAAAGAATAGAGCTGGTGTTGCATCGACTGTCGGTGAACTTATCGTTCATTGTAAAAACAACAACGAAGAAACAATGATCTTTGTTCATTGTTTATTTGATTAAATTCTACTATTCATTTCAGATAAACCTGTATTTATTGAACCAAAGTTAATCAAATTATATGGTGTACTGAATCATAGCAGTAAATGTCTGTCTACAATAGAAAGAATATCATTGATGTTTCTCATTTCGATTCTAGCTATAATGACATGTCACATTGACAGTTACCCACCGCCTGTTATTCAATGGATGAAAATTTCACACGACGATGATACAAATCAATTCGTTCTAAACGAAGACAATTCACAAGTGATTGGTATTTCGACTAAGCAAATTGGTTCGACACTCTATGAAGCAAAGTTAATCGTATGGAAAGTTTTATTTTTTAATATTTTTCCTTTCTTTTGGTTCGTTCTCATGATTTTTAATATAGTATAATCCATTAGAAACAGACTTTGGTATGAAATTCATATGTCAAGTTAATAATACTCGTATTGAAAAACATTCAATTCTTCTTGAAAAAGCTGAACCACCCCGACCAGTTCGTGTGCCTGGAGTCAAACCAACTTCAAATACTATTGAAATTCAGGTTCAACCACCATTAGATATTGGTGGTCTTGCTCTAATTGAATATCTGATTAAATATGAACAGATGGGTGTTCCAAATTCACTTCAAACAATATCATTTCCAGGTAGAGTAGGAACAAAAGAGATCCAATGAAACTTTGATATTTATGCATAATTCAAGTAATCATAAACTTTAGTCTTATCAAATCAATCAGAATCGATCGAAATTAAATCTCTTCAAGCAGCAACGCTGTATAGAATTCAAGTAGCGGTAAGAAATCAAGCAGGATCTAGCACTTATTCAACACCCATTCAAGCAAAAACACTTTCGGGAGTGGTACCAAAATTTAGTTTATCAAATGTGTCATGTCTTTCTAACAGATCTTGTTTAATCAAATGGTTTATTGAATATGATGGTGGTTCAGCTATTTCTCGAATCGAAATCTGCTATGCTACAGTAAGGTGTTCATTTTAATTGTGTAAAAAAATAGAAAAATCATAGCTCTTAAATATGTCTCTTGTTAAGATGCATGGTGCTGATAAAATAGGAAAATGGAGTAAGCCCATTCATATTGAGTCGCAAACAACTGAATATGACTTGAAAGGACTTCAACCGCAAACAAACTATACAGTTCTTGTTCGTCTATTTAATATAGCCGGTCATAGTGATAAAAAAATTCGAATAACGACAGGTAAATCATAAATTGAATTTATCCATACTGTGTCGATTGATTTATACTTTAAAATTGTTTTCTTAGATTTCAAATTCGAATGTAAAAGGGGTTGTCAGTCAAAACCAAGTATATGGATTATTATAGGCATAATATTTGTAATTATTGGTATGACTATTATTATTTTTGCTTTACTGATCATATTTCAAATGCTGATTTCATCGAAACCAATCTCCGAATACTGAAACGCTGCCATTGGTTAACTGATTCTTAAATTTGATATTCTTCATTTGGTTGTGTAATTTTATTGTAGAAATATTTGCAGACATGATAAGATAAATGTTCTGACCTATTTTCTATGTAAGATGATGAATTTCTTTTCAGATAAAACATTGAGAAGTTAGAAGACAGATTGATCTATTCATTCTTTATAAATATTTTTCAACGAGAATTTCATGGTTTCGAAGTTCTCAAATGTTAGATAGTTTTTCTTTTGATGCATCATCTCGAATACTGTTATTCAGTCAGATACATGATGCACACTGTTTCATACGGTTCTATATGAAATTCATTGAACGTGTGTTTTTTAATTAAAAACTCTGTTTTTCTAAAACTACAAGTGAAAGAGCTAGTTGAATGGTGAAGATAGTCTTGTTATAGATATTTTACTCAATGAGAAACTTATTTTGTGTTTAAAATATTGATAATAGCATAAATTCTATTTTTTTCTTGAAGAACAATGAATTTGTTGTTTGTTCAAAAGAGAGAAAACTATACTAACAGTGTAATGCTTCATGTTTAGACAATTTCTAATTTTCTCTCATAGTATGACTCGATGATAATTAGTTTTGGAAGAAAATCAAACAATACTAATAAGGAAGTGAAGTAAAACCATGAAAACAATTCCACGCTTTGAATTATTTGAAGAGCATCGAAAACATCAGGCTATTATTAATCACTCTACATGATGCTCTATAGTCAATATATTTCATTGTTTCCAAAACAAAAAAAAAAGAGTCTATATACTTATTTTTGTCATCTTCTTATCGTCATTTGAAAAACAAAAGTGAAAGCGTTAGGTCACTGGAACTACTGGTGAATTGCTTGATTGTATGAATGTAAATTTTAAATAAACAAATAAACTCATGAATTCTTTCCATTACTCAAAACAGTAAGATTTTCCATTGTTATTCTGAATGAAAATTGTTTTCGCCAATCATTCTCATCGAGAAAATACATGGAAAGGCAAAATGTCGTTGAAAAAACTGGTGCACTAGAAGTTGATTATTACACGAATCCTTTTGAGTATCGAGTTCCAAGAAATATGCAGGACACAAGTACATGAAAAATTTGCAACACTTCTTGTTGCAGCTTTGATTGACATATTTCTTACTGGGAACGATTTCTATTTCACGATAAGTATTAGTTCATTGAAAGTTACCCAAATTTCGCTGCACATTCTCTCTAGACGTAAGTACGCTGTGAATTTTTACCTCAACAATAGTGCACGGCTTATTCAAAAACATGGATATGCACATCCACAGCTTCACTATTACATTTCTCGATTCACTCTACTTCTCTGTATCAGTAGAGTCAATCTTTTCTGAGAGCAAGGAGATTTTAATAAAAATATAACTCTATGTATATTATGCATACTAGTTGTCAATAACGTCCATTATAGATGAAAACTTGTGATCGACCGAAGCTACATCACATGTGACAATTAAAACAGATGACATGCCTGCGCATGAATTATATTCATCTAATTTGGAAATCGTCTTGCTTTGAATGGAACCAAATGTATCTATTCGAATCCAGTTCAATCTGCAACAGAGTGCGAAACGAATGACAAAAGTGCCATTCGGTTCGATTCGGCTCGTGTTTTATTAAAAAACAAAGAATTATTCTGTTTGAATCAGAGGTGGGCAGGGCATCGATTTTTGACTCCCCACGGGTCCCGACCCGCTGCGCTTGGCACCACACCTCGCCGATCTCCGTGAGTAATTTTTCTAACACCCCCCCTCCGCCCCACTCGTGGCCCATCCAACCTACGCCATGCCTCGCCCGCACCCCGTAGAGGTGTACTCCTCAGGTGCCCCGCACCCGTGAAACCCGTAGAAACGTTTCTTCATTCTTCATTTTATTTTCACTGATTTATTCTTCATTTAAGTGTTGATCTTATTACAAAAAAATCCGAGGTAAAGTTTTTTACTACTAATACACTTCAGTTATTTTAATCTTTGACCACACGAAGAACAAATTGTTTTCAGCACGCCAATGGTTTCTCATGAGTGACTTTATGATATTCGGCAAAGATATATTTCTCTGATTTTTCTTTAAAAAGCATCGTGATTTTGAATGGATTGTAATTGATATTACTTTATGAACATTGATCAAGAGCAGGGGTTAGCCCAAAGAGAAAAGCGGGGAAGTGGTTCTAGATATGGATCCCAGTGCCCGCACGCCCCCCCCCCCTCCTAGAACAAATTTGTTACTTAAAAATTTAACAAAAATACCTTGTGAAGTAACTTTACTATTGAAAAAGTGCTGCTTTTCAAAATTATGGGGTGGGGGTTTGGATGCCCTGCCCTCCCCCTGTCAATATGCACATCCCTGACCAAGAGATGCAGAAGTATTTGAAGAGGGGCGAATGATATTCAATGGCATCGAACTATAAAACGATTCTTCATCAGATGATAAAGCCTGTAATTCGATCATTGCCATTGATAAGAGAGTCAATTGATTCTATATATTAATTGTAAATATCAAATGATTTTTTGTTTGTTCTTTTACCACTTAGCATAAATCAATTATCGAAATATGGAAAACGATAAGGAAAAGAAGAAACAAAGAAGTCACCTTGTCGCTGTTAATTGGATGAAAATAGTGAACCGATCAATATATGCGTCGTAGCGCATATCTAGAATAATGATATCTATCGAAAACTTTCTCACGGTCCTTCACTGTGCCCCGAAGAAATTCTGTACCCGCCCGCCCCCACCCAAATCCATCCGAGCCCCGCACACTTTTAAAATTTCCAAGCCCACCTCGCCCGTCGGTATCTTGAAGAGAACCCGTGCCCGAAAATCCTGAAGACATTAAAAGATTGCTCCCCGCGCGACCCGTGCCACGTGGCCCCACGGGTTGAAACCCGTGACTCGCCCACCTCTGGTTTGAATGACTTAAAAATGAGTTTGATCTTCAAGTAATCCAATGCGTAGACTAGTTGTTGAATATTTACAAATCGATGACGATGATCCACGAGTAGGTGTTTCACAACACGAAGCCGATGGAGATGCATCATCGAACTAGGACATGGTTATTTCTAACGGAAATCTAAACTAGAACCACTATCTATAAACAAAAGTTTAGACTATCAAAGGAAAGTTTAGGCTAAGACTCCAAACACACCACAATTTCGTCGGAATTAACTTCTTTTAAATTCAACAGCGGTCCACATCATAGATATCCATCGCGATTGAAGGTCTGCCTCGACCGCGCCGCGACACTTTGAAAAAGGAAAGCTACCGCGACGCGATGATATTGAAGTTAATCGCGCTGTCACCGCGATAGGATTTAGGAAACTCAATGCGCCGCGACGTCTTGTTAAAATTATTTGCCGCTATCGCAGCAGCGAGCACGCCACTATGGACCTCTATGGTCCACACTAAAAAATGAATCCTTCAATGAGAGTATGGAGCAAGCCTCTTTCTTGTATGTTAAGTACATGGTAAAAACTAATAAAATGTGAGAAGTGATGTTAGTGTACGTGTACAGTTAATAACAAATTGCTTTCAAAACCATTGTTAATAACTTAATGAAAAAAGAACTATTTAAAAGTAGATCATATTAGATCAAGAACAAGTTGTAATAATGCCAAAAACAACGAAAAATTTATAAAATCTTTTTCTTTTAATGAAAGTACTTTTAGAACTATTGATAAACAGAGAAATAAAATTTACGTAGTGAATCTATAACAAAATAAGTATTGGATATGGCAATTGTTCGGAAATATGGTCTTCCCGATTTATTTATTACTTTCACATGCAATCCGAAATGGGAAGAAATAAAATCCGAACTTAAAGCTTTTCAAAATTCATCTGATAGACCAGATTTAGTAACACGGGTATTTCTTTTAAAATTAAAAGAATTTTTAAATGATATAGTTGAAAGAAAAATGTTTTGGAGAAATTTTGACGTATTTATACGTTATAGAGCATCAAAAACGGGGCCTTCCTCATGCTCATTGTCTATTTACACTCTCGAATGAAGGCAACATTGAAGCTGCAGACGATGTTGATAATATTATCTCTGCTGCGTTACCGGATCGAAATGCACAATCCGAGTTGTATAACATAATTAAAACGCAAAACATTCAGGGGCCATGTGGTCGATTAAACACTAAATCAATTTGTATGGCTGAAGGATCTTTCTCCAAAAGTTTTCCTAAAGCCTTCTGCAATGAAACTGATGTATCTACAGATGGTTATCCAATATATAGATGTCGAAATAATTCTAACGAAACTCATTTTACACGTAATAATATTCAAGTAGATAATCGTTTTGTTGTACCATACAATTCATTTTTAAGTCTCAAATATAATGCTCATATTAATGTTGAACTATGTTGAACTAGTTAAAGCTATCAAATAGATTAACAAATATATTACAAAGGATTACGACTGTGCTCGAATCGGCATCCAAGTAAATGCAAACGACAATGTAGAAAAAGTTGTTGATTATGACGAAACCAAACAATATTTAAACTGTCTTTATATTAGTTCTCAAGAAGCAGCTTGGCATGTTCAAGATTTTCCTGTTCACGGCCAATCTCATAATGTCGTGATGTTGTCTATTCATTTGAAAGATGTCCAATCCATCTTTTTCGAAGAGAATCAAGCTGAAATTATTTTGAGACGAGAGCCAGTCGCCTGCACGACTTTAACTGCTTATTTCGATTTAAACGTTTCAGATTCGAGTGCGCATCAATATTTATACCAAGATATTCCTAATCATTACGTATTTAAAAATAAAAAATGGGTAAGACGTTCAGAGGTTTCTCATCACGGAGAGAAAACAATCTGTAGATCTATTTCTGTATCTCCTAGAGGTGTAGAATTGTATCATCTTTGTTTGATTTTGCTCTCGGTGAAAGGTCTGGACGCTACATCTTTTGAAAATCGTAAAAAGTTCAATGGACAAACTTATTCGGCATACAAATTTGTAGCAAGAGTTAGAGATTTGATTAATGATTCAAATGAGTGGCATAATTGTATGTAAGGAGCATCAAGTTATATGATGCCTAAATCTTTGCGATCATTATTAGTTACAATTATTTGTTATTGCAACCCTGCTAATCCGTTGCAACTTTTCGAAGATTTCATGGAAAATATGATTGAAGATTTTATTCAGAAAAGAAATAGTGTAGAAAAATCTCTAAAATTATGCATTATTGACATAAGAATGCCAATTCAACAAAATGGTTTCGATTTTAATCAATTTTTACCATTTCATAATTTCGACGATATTTCAGATCGCGAAGATATAGTTTAGTTAACTGTACTGTTGATGGCAGTAATTTATTATTGAATGATCTTAATAGTGATCAACTTTTAGGTGCAGATACTATTTTAAAATCGTTAGTCGGCTTGAACTCGCAGAAATGCTTTTACTTAGATGGTCCCCGTAGAAGTAGGAAAACGTTTTTGTATCGTGCTCTAATTCAAAAAGTGGATCTCATCGGTAAAACAGTATTAATCGTTGCATGGACAAGAATAGCTGCTACTTTATTGGCAGGTGGAGTTACATGCCATTCAGCCTTTAGTTTACCCTTAGACCGTTCTACTGTAAAACCTCGTCGACTTACTCAAGTCAAAAAAGAATTTTTGAAATCGATAGATTTGCTTATTTGGGATGAAGCTCCCATGGCACCATGGTACAGCTTTAGAAATAGCTGATTTGATATTTCAAGATTTGATGGGTGTTCAAATACCTTTCGGTGGAAAGGTTGTTGTGTTCTGAAGTGACTTTCAGCAAGTTCTGCCAGTTATTAGAAAAGAATCTCGATGTACCATTATTGCTTCAACAATCAAAAAATCTTCTGTTTGGTGTTTTTTCAAACATTCAGATTAAAACGCAATATGCGAGCTATCACAGACCATAATTTGTCTAAATGGCTTTTAGATACCGGTGATGGAATGATACATTTACCAGATATACCTAAGAGCCAATTTTCAGTTTAAGTTCCGATTTCTTTAATATCTAATGACATAGTTACAGATATTTTTGGTAATAGTTTTACCTGTACTGATGTTGAAAAATTTTCAAGACGTGCAATTCTCTGTCCGAGAAACGAGGATGTGCGATTAATTAATGAACCCGTCTTGATAAATTTAAACAATATTGAACAAATGAGCTTTTACGCGATTGACTCTATAAAGAATGATGATGGTGTAGACGATCATGATTTATAAGTCAGTAATCCGGTAGAATTTCTAAATACTTTGAATCCATCTGAATTAGCACCGCATAAACTAAATTTAAAAGTCGGTTGTGTAGTAATTCTTTTGAGAAATCTTTCGATAAACAAAGGACTATGCAATTGAACTAGAATTATTGTTAGAGCCCAGGTCGTTCGTTCCTGAGAATGGATCCGGCCGGAACCCGCAGGAAACGGGATATTTTCCGGCTACTTCCTGCCAGTTCCGGTGTATTTCCGGCCGGAAAAACCACCGGAACATGGAAGCAGTATTCCGGCCGGAATTATACGTACCCGGAACCTGGATATTCCGGAGACTTCCGGAAACCTGAAATACCTCGGATCAGCCAGGAACCAACCGGAACTATGGCAAGTTCTGCCAGGATCCAACCGGAAAATACAATAATCCGGTAAAGAAGCATCGGAAAAGAGTCGGAAACCACCGTATTTCGATAAAATTATTTCTGCTGTGGAAATCAGGCCTCCGCTTGAAAAACAATTAAATCGCATTTTAAATTCTCATTTATATCGTTCCTTGATATCTAAATCATCATTTTACAAAAAAAGACCTTTAAAGGTCTTTTTGGGATTTTTTTTCTAATTCCTTCATTTTAAGGACGATGTCCATGACCTGGATAGTTTACCGTATTTTGATGGGGTCGCTTGAAAATTTCAGATGTGTTCCTTAATTTGTTATTGGTTTCAGAGCATTAATTATTATTCGAAAATTTTTGATAAAAATTTAAATGAAAGGTCCTTCAGAGACTTTAGAAGCGTCACTTACCTTGATTGAAGACTCAGCAAAGTCTCAAAAACGCTGGTGCTTAACATGTGTCGTGTTCTTACACATATCGTTTTCGGTTTGTCAAAGTCTAAAAATCTGAATTTTAATTCTTCGGGCTGAAAATTCCCATTTTTGTGACAGAAGCGAGTTTGTAGAGAAATGTATAGTGTTTCACCAGAATTTTATTTGTTTCCAGGGTATGTTCTGGTGTTGCTTTAGGCTTGTTTAAAAAAGAAGTAAAAGCTGGATTCAAAATTCGGAGACTTTACTTAGCAATTCTGAGTATTTAGCGCTGTTTGGGGAACGGCCAGATGAGTTTTCGGGAGCTTAGTGGAAACGGTCAGATCTGAGCCGTGTTCTCTCTGGATGGAAAAATTGCTTTTTCCGTTATCGGTATCCGGTCTGGAAACGGTCGGATCTGGACCGTATGTGATTCGGGCTTGGAAACGGTGTTTTCCGACGACGGATCCCGTATAGGAAACGGGAACCGTATCCGTGGATACGCTTCGGTACCCGGAATTGCCGGGAAGTAAGCCAGATCCAGAAGCCAGAACGGATTTCGGAAACCCGCTTCCGAAATTCGTCGGAATAACACGGGATCCGGCCGGTTCCCGACGTACGTCTCGGACCTGGAATCATTTTGTCAAAATGTATTTCAATTGGAGATTATAAGTGGTGCATTTTCTGAACTGTTCAATCTATTCCTAGAATTTCTTTGGATACATCGAATGATCCTGCACTTCCATTCAATTTCGTTAAACACCAGTTTCCAGTTCTGCTTGCATACGCGATGACAATAAATAAGTCTCAAGATCAAACTTTTGCTAAAGTTGGCCTCTATCTTCCAGAACCATGCTTTTATCATGGTCAGTTTTATACAGGATGCTCAAGATCAATGGAATCTTATGGTTTAAAAATTTAAGTAAAAGATACTGCTATAGACAGGGAAAAACGGATAATGATCAAACAGTAACAGATAATGTTGTTTATCGGGAAAACTTTTTCGTGAATTCCATATGTTTAATGTTTTGAGTTCACAACTTTAGTAGTGCTGAATCATGGCAATTTTAGAATTGACGGCTGAGTCTTCCAGCACTAGGCCACGAATCATATTAACGTCAATTGTAGATGAAAACTTGTAATCGACCGAAGCTACATCATATATGACAATTAAAACAGAGGACATACCTGCGCATGAATTATGTTCATCTAATTTGAAAATCGTCTTGATTTGAATGGAATCAAATGTATCTATTAGAATTCAGTTCAATTTGTAAGGTCATATGTTGTAAATTACTCTGTAATGGTTTTTTTAAAATCAAACTACAGACGATAGTCATACTTTTCTGGTTCGGTATCTAGAAAGTATATGTTATTCAACAGTTGATTTGGCTTGTCAATATTTATACATTGAAATTTATCTGTATAATGATGCTTAAGAATAGTTCCTAAAAATTCATTCAGTGCTATCTAACAACGAATAACGAAGATTTCGCAAATACGAAGTCTTTCAAATACTCTCTTAATTCTGTTATTTAGTTAAACCTCATTGTATACTGCTAACCACAGCTTATACCAACACATTTGCATAGTAGCCTCATAGTTCATGGGTCTTTCATGTACTAATTTTTTCCTTCACCTATAGTTTCTTTTTTAGAATTTACGTCTTTTTTTCTTGCTCAAGATGAAGTTTAACTCTATCTTTAGTAATACAAAAATGTGTTATTTCTTTCGAACAGTTTTGAATGTTGTGTGCTTTCTAATTTGTATAAATACTTAAAAAAGGAATCTCTAATCACGTGTGAATAGAAGTATAAAGTTCCTATTTTTATCTGATACTTTTCCAATCGAACTTCTGACTATTTTGCAAAGATTTTCGTTTCTTTACTTCGACATCCGTAGTTTGTTTTTTATCGATCATTTCATAACAGTTATTTGCAAAAGGGATATACTACCGTTATTACACTGGTAGCGTGTCTCTCTTGGTCTGCAAAACTAACACTTTTTTCATGGATCAAATACGGGATTTTCAACGACTGACAAAGCGATACGTGATGGTTGACAACTCGTATAGTAGATGGTCTGATTGGCCACCATCGGTTCCTTTACATCAGTAGCAACAGATTCACCAGTGTTTGAGTTCACACTCAACCACGGAAAAAGACTGCTCATTATTGCTAGTCTGATTCGATGTCCGGGTAGAAATGTATGACCGATAGCACCAAATGATATTCGAATAGAATAGATCGACTCATGACTCATAAATACTTCATGATCAAACCCATCGCGGTAACGAAGACGAAGTTGACTAGAGACGCGCGAACCAAGCTTGATCGAACGTCCATCGGGTAATACATCCATTAGTTCGACTATAAAATCCGTGTCACGAGCGCTACTTGATATTTGCAAGTCGATGATAACATTACCGATGACTGTCAAAGACACGACCAAAGAATCACTAGTGTAGACGAGCACATCATTTCTCTCGATCAACTGATTGATGTCGATTGGTAAATGATATGGTATCTTCTCCATATCGATAATGATGGGATCAGTCGGATCATAGCGATAGTGATCATTGGTAATTTTGGTCTCAGGTAATGTCCATCGAAGATGACCATTGCCGCTAATACTATTTGCGTGACCATCACTTGTAAGAAAGAGTGAGCGTTCATGAGTTTCCGGAGGAGGAAACACGCTGCGTGTCATCCAACGATTCGAGCCTGTGACAAAGATTTTTGTGGGTTTCCATTGAGGACGAGCTCGATCTTTGAGACACCAATCAAAAAATACATGTGTCATGTTTCTGGCAGGTAGAAGAGCATTCTCTGTGATTGAAATATCGCCTATTTCGAGCGTAGGCTCATTCGTCAAAGAGTCATAGCCACCATCAGGAGCATTCGTATGCATGTAAGGGCCAATAATGAGGAAGTGATCTTCGACACGAGCTGATGAGCGCCGTGCTTCATTGAAATGATCGATTGTTCCTGTCAGAGTACCATCAAACCAACCAGTAAATGCCAATGTTGGTACAGTTATATTAGTGAAACTATTTGCCAAAAGATCAATGGCATGCCAAAATTCATCATAAGTTGAATGATCGAGAAAAGTACGGTACAAGGGAAGTTCTCGTCCAACAGCAAAAACATCCAGGGTACGAAGTGGACGATGCTTCAACCAAGTTGTCGAATTCGGATGCGTTTCGCCTGCTGGTGGTAGAACAATGTTAACATAGGAATTAATCCATTGGAGAGCCCATTGAAGTAGAAACACTCCGTTTTCATAGGGTACTTCGTTCATTGGACGTGCAGGCGTAGTGCTCGGTGTAATGCATGATAGATGCGGAGGCTGCTCTAGAGCAGTAAACCATTGATTTTCTCCGGAATAGGATGCCCCACGCATTCCGATTCTCCCATTTGACCACGGCTGACTAGCGATCCATTCAATTAAATCATAACCATCTTTACCTTCACGAGCGTGAAAAGCCATACTGCCACCAGAATCACCAGTACCGCGTGAGTCTGCTATGACGAATGCATAATCGTGCTGGGTCCAATAAGCTGCTTCGAAACGACGATTCGGTTTTTTATAACCTCGACCGTAGGGTGTAATCTCGACAATCGTCGGAAATTTACCAATCGGTGTAGGAAGAAAATAATCAATAGTAAGTTCGACATTGTCTCGTAGTATAACACGTGTTGTTATGTAAGGAGGTTCACCATTCGTCTTGGCTACTATGAGTGTTATCCATGAAAAAGAAAAACTTGAAATCATCAGAAAAATCAAAATAACATTACTAACTAGGATTCTTTTCAACTAGCAAAGGGTTAACACTACCTGCTAAATTGTTGTCGACGAAAGAAGCTAGAAGCATCGCATAAATATAATGGAATATTAATTTCATCTTGCTGATAATCTAAGTTCAAACGTAAGAGATTAATGGCCAAAACTAATGATAAACTTCATTATTCAATAGATTAAATGAATCCTTCTTCATCAAATATTTCAAGATGTTCGTTCTTGTCATCTTAACTATGGACGACTATACTATAGGCAGTCACTTTATTATTCAATCATGATCCCTGTTGATATGATGAACGATAATATAATAGAACTCAAAATTTTCTATAGATATATAATCATCTAAGCTCTATCGATCTACTCCTATTCTTACATCAAATAATCGAGAGAAACATTCATACAACAACGATGATAAGAAATCTGTTAATCCGAGCAAATACTAAGACATTATCAAATATTTATATATGTGAAGAACAATGTTAAACAGCTTTGCAAAGATAAGTATTTGCCGTCTCTAAAAAGTGATGACTAGCATAGATACCAACAAAAATACCACTAATACTAATTTAAACTATGATGATTACATACAATGTTTACTTCGACAAAATATACCAAATGAAATTCAGTGTACAAGTCTAGCAAAAACAGAACACCATTTTTAACTCTTTACTGAATGTCTCTCTCCAAGCGAGTGAGTTTGTTTATGGGTTACTATGTTTGTATTTGTAACCTAACTAAATTAAGCATCTTGAATAAAAGTATAACTTTTGTGGTCAAAGTGCTATCTAGAAGCACGCTTTGGACACTGCTGTGAAAATATGCTTTTTTTCATTGTAATCCATGTCTTCTCAACGATATCGTTCTCATGTGTACATTTTTTTACTTAAAGAGAACGCTGTCATGTTGCTTTTCTTCTGCTTTTTTACAGGACAGTAAATACTGTGTAAATTCGAATATTGTCAGACAGCCAAGAAGTATCTGAGTCTAGCAAAGCTAGTGAAATCTAGAAAATAGTTAATTGGATACGAGCACGTGCCTTGGAAAATATGACCTGGCTAGTTAATGTATCATCTTTTCTTAGGAGAAACCAGAAATAAAAGAGTGATGTATCGAATCGAGTCTACTTTTATTTGTACTGCGAGAGTACAATTCTACCAAGGCAGATCCCACAACTCTTCGCAAGATAGTTTTTGTACTGGAGTTTTGTTGAAAGACAGAGGTACAAACGCTAATCTATTTTATACTATAAGAGATTTTAGATGCTAAATGGATTTATTGCTACGCCATGTACATTCACATTCAGTGCTGATTTGATTTCCATTAGAAAATGTACGTAGTTAAATACTTCGCTTTTGAAGCGAATATCTTTTTACTTCTCTTCGTCACTTTTCTATTCACTTACATAGAGTTGCATGTCGATATCTTGGGGTAGAGTACTGCACATTCGGATTTTCACAACAGTGGAAAAAAAGACTTCGCTAAAAATTCTGAGAAGTTCTTTCATTTATTCCGATGTTAACATATTGTTTATCAATGAAAGTGAACTTTTACGAACATTAAAGAAATTCATTTAATCATAAACTTCAAGCAGTGATGATTTCCTAGGGCTCACAGAATCAACTGTTGGTATGATCACTTATTTGAACAGTCAACGATCTTGATACAATCTATAAGGTGAAATTTTAAGAAAAAGATGTTATCTGAGAACCTCCAAAGGTCTTGCATGATTCTTGGTTTACTTTTCTATTAAAAAACTGGGGATGATAAGTATATTTAATTTAAGATTTCGAATATTCAGTTGTATGGTGTAGATATCTCAAATGAGTCTTAAACAAACTAGGATGAAGTTTACCCATTCTCATTTCTTCTGCTTCGAAGAAGATTCTAACTTGAGTAATATCTACAGAAATACTTGATAAGACTCTCGTGATCCATTGTTAAACAGAAAGCTTCAATCAATTTATTTTGTTGTACATTGAAATACTGTGTGCATGGCATATCATAAGTTTACGCCGTGAACAGGTATATCTTTCTGAGTAGAATGATCTAAATGAAACTGTCCCAATAAAGTAAATACTCTCAGTAAAAAAACATTGCAATTATTGAAACAACGAAGATCGTACATGGAAAATCTTGAATGTTTTTCTCTTAGTGATGATCTCATTCTCACTTAATCTACTGATTGCTGAAGAGTACTCCTTGCCCTTCTCCAAATATAGAATGAAAAACGTAATTTTCGGTCAAATGTAGATGAGTATCGTCGAGGTGTGTACAAATTTTATGCATTCTCGTAATGAATAAACGAGAGAGTCGTTAATAACAGGTGCGATGAAGTATATGTAATATTTCTGATCATGTTTTTTATCGACAGCAATTATTCGGAGTGATCGATGGTGCCTTGTATATGCTCTATCATGTATAGCTAAACGGAACTACGAATATCAGCTCCTAGAACGCAAATATTGTGCAAATAGTCGTAAAAAAATAACGACGAAAGGATTAAATAAAAAGTTTAACATTTCTATAAAATGAGCTATACGATGATAACGAGTCGATATATTGAGTTGAAACAATCTTTATAGTTGCGACTACGATAACAAATGATTGCTTGTTATTGTTAGTTTAATACGCATCAAAAAATTGTTCTTCTTTTGAATGTCAATCTGATAGTTGTCAACTAAATATATAAAGTCCTATCAAATCTCAGCTGTCATGGAGTTGAATTTATTTAGTATTTACCATAATTACTAAGTGTAAATGTATGGCGAAGACATTTGAAAAGTCGATTTCAGTCGAACGGCAAAACACAAATAAGGATTCACTTTCTTCATTGTGCATCTACAGGTAGAAACATTTATTCTTTGCACTTAAAACTCCTAAGAATAATAATCTGCAATCAACAACAGCTGCCATTAAAAACATGTTCGAGGTGAGTAAGGGTGCAATGTGATTAGAGAAATAAAATCTATTAAAAAATAGCAGCAATACTATTTTGCTTCATGGATCTAGGTTGTAGTCGTTCAACATCTACTCATCTAATAGTGAGAAATATGAAATATATTTATGTTAGTTTCTTATGTATTGAGATGTTGGCGTTATGTCACAAAAATAGTTCGATGATGAAACATGCTGATGTCTAATTATTTTTAATTAGTACATTATTTCAAAAATTGAAATACATTATATGAATGATAGTAGATGAATAAACTATTTCTTCTATATTTTCAAGACAGTAATTAACAAGGTAACGATAGAAGAATAGAGTTGTTTTCATAGTAAAATAGTGAGACTCTTTTATTTAGCCCTATAGGTTAATGTGAAATCTGCTATAGATCAATAAATCTTTCGTGCACAACACTATACATTGATCACACGAGCATCACAACCTATCACAAAATTAGAAGAACGATAGTATGAAAAATGTTACATTAATTCTAAACGTAGTTCAAATGTCGAAAATTATCAAAGCGTACTTGAAAATATATATAAAAAGTTGTTTTTTCAATAGCATAACAGTGACATTTCAAGTCTTTTCGTATCAGCAAGAAGTTATCATTTACTTCAATAGATCAATTCGATGGACCTCGAGTAACGTGAAAAACAAATGAATAATTTCAATTGAAAGACAATTACCCTAGACTACCTATCGAAATAACTTCATTCATCAAACGACTTCTTGCCAATTATTCGAACATGAAAAAGATGATAACAGTATACGAGTTTGCGTCGTTAGTAGTTTGAATTCATGATTATGAAATCTTAGAAAAATGAATTTTCCTATCTAAGAATATGTTCAGTCAATCGATTATTTGCTCGATTGTTAAAATAACACAACTTAAGGAGTAGTCTTTCAAAATTCTTAACACAACAACCCTATATATTACATACTAAGGAATCATGTTTATACTGGATCAATATTTTTTTAAATTTTATCCATAATTGATTATGTTGTTATTATTTTTGATGAGTAATCAATATTTTCTTGAAAATTCTCTAAGCGTAATATTCTTTTGTTTTGTTTAATAATAGTAGTGTAATGATAATGATAATTTAGGGTTTCTTTTATTTTTTTGGAAAAGCCTTTTGTATATTTATTAAATTTGCTATGAAAGAAAAATCTAGAGAAATAGTAATATGAGTTGAAGAGTTTCTTGCAAATATCCAATAGGATGTTTCTTTGACACTATCCTATCCTATGGATGTGTAATAATCTAACAGGTACTTCAAAGTTCGTACCATATATCATGTGTTTACTAATGTGAAATACTAAAACTATCAGGAATCGGTGGCTCTGAGAGTTTTGCTTTCACTCAAAAATAAATACCAAGATAATCACGATAAAAACTCGCGGAAGTCATTGGTAATCAGCATCAAGATTCCACTTCTATTTAACTACTGCAATAGCAAAATTTATTGTCGGATCAGTAAAAAGATGAATGCCTCCAACCTGTACAAAATGTAATGGATTTGATTCTTTCAATAGTCTACAGGATATAATTAAACCCTTGTCATGTATAATTCTTCATTATAGCATAAAAATGTAAAACAGTGACATCTATACGCCAAGAATCTTTATTGAATCTTGCGTACTGGGCAATCATTTTTTGGATTGAATATTAAAAAATTCATGTGCTATTTCAATATAAATATTTTTTTAGTTAGTTAAACACGAGAACGAATGAACACTGTACCAAGAAAAAGAAATCAGCGATCGCTCTCTCTGAGCTAGCTAACTCAAGAAATACTCAATCATTCCAGTTCGTCGCATGATTGTTCTTGTTCTGTTTTTTCCTATGGCTTAGACGAGCATCATCGAGATTCACAATTTTTGTCTCGGGAGATATATATATTTTTTGTTCTATCAACGAATGTTTTTTCTCCCTATCTCTTTAAAACGTCTCCTCTTTAATCATTCTTTTGATAAATTGTTGCTTTTTTTTCTCTAAATTTAGTCATATTTTGTGCTTGTGCTAGACAGATCTAATTTCCCTAACCTTTATGCTAATAGAACGTGAGATAGGAAATATGATATTACTCGCTTGCTATAACTCATCATACATATATATATCTGTACACTAAAATTGAAAGATATTTTTCATTCACGATTAAAAAACAATTTCAAATGTAATCATCCAGTAAGATGGATAGATTGTGTTTGCGTGTTATCATAAAATTGTCTGCTAATGTCAAAGCTATCGAAACACACGAGAATACTAAAACGGAAACTTCGCTGATCAACTTAATCAATCGATTTTCATTAATAATCGTCGTATTTTTGTTTTCATTGTTTACTATTTTTGTAGATAGAAATTTTTAAAATGTGCATAAATGGATGATTCATCTAGTTTAAATAGTTTGAATTCAGCTGATTTTATTCTTGTTGGCAAAGAACAACCTCGATTAAATGTGGCTGCTGGTACGTACAAGTATCGTTTCTTCTCTTTCCCATCTAACTTTTATTTCAGCGTAAATATAGCAAAATCCTTCTTTTTCCTCTCAGCAAGTAAAAAAAATGCCGCTCTTCCTTCTTATTTTCTCTCTTCTGTTATTTAATATGATGCTAATATGAGTAAAAAATTTTCTACATTTTTCATCTACTACTGTTTTTTCCTTCATCGAATTGCATGCATAAATTAAAGTTATTCCTCTTTTTTTTTCATTTAGACAGTGAAATTGTCGATGTAGAAAAAAATATGGCGGAAATATTAAATGAAGTAAAATCATTTCCCTAATGCTTAATTACATTTCATTGTTGTTTACTTGTTTTTAGACTTCAGATAACGATGCTCCCATGACCGAATCGAATCTCGATGAAAATGTGTCCCCGACATCTACTGAGCAAAGTAACAAGACATTCATTGTTTTCTTTACTTGTCAAATCTATCTATGAATATGATTTACGATAGAAGAATCTCGACCTGATCTGACTACTAGTGTACTTTTTCATGGTGTAACCTATTTAGGATCTGCTAGTGTGAATGCACCTCGATCTGAAGAAGAACTTCATAGGTACAAGAAATAATCATACTAATCGATGTGTGTCATGTTTTATTTTTTTTTCATTTAAGAAATATGGCTATATTAAATGAACAAAGTAAAGTTGCTCTTGAAGTTACTCTATGTGTGCCGGACAATGCCGATGGTGTTGTTCGGTGAGTTTATTGCAAAAACTTAACGTTGATATTCTAGTTAATATAAAGTAAGATTATTCAATGTCAATGAATTGAAGAATATGAAAACAAGATTCTAATTGGATAGCACTCTAAATAATACAGATTATCGATGTTTTCTTTTTTTCGTTTAATAAAAAAGAAGATCTTCTCTTACTAAGAAATATTCTAGGAATCATTACAAACACAGCCTATCTTCTTTTCAACATTGAATTAATGAGTATGCCATTGATGCTAAATATAGATGCAACAGATATGTCATAGCAAGTCTCTGTTTTTCTTTTGAGCATGACGTCGAAAAAATCGTTCTAAAATAGTATTTTCATTCAGTACTAAACTCTTCTTGTTTGATCGATGAATTTTCTAGGTAGTTTTATCACATGTTCAAACTGAATATTTTTAGACTTCTTGATCCTCAAAGTGAAGTTGAAATAATGGCATATCGTGTATCACAAATACTCTTTTGTGCTCGCGGTCCATCGAATACTCCCCTAGCATGTTGCTGGGCATTTACTGCATCACGTCCATCGAAAATGGCATATGAACAAACTGGAAAAATTCCAAATGAAGTTCTTTATCAATGTCAAATATTTCGATGTGAAAATCAAGATGCTGTAAATATTTTATTTTCTTTTGTCTTGCAGAATGAACCATAACAAATTTTATGTTCTAATAGATTTATCGAATTTTATTGAGTTTTTCGAATGCATTTCGTCGAACAAGTGTACCATCACATAGTCAACCATCAATATCACGTCGGACAACATCATTGATCGGTCAAGCTATTCAAGCAACTGTAGCACAACTGCAAACACAAACATCATCGAATTCGAATCAATCATCTAATAATCAGCAAATATTTGATGGAGCTGTGAAATTTCGTTGTTATTTTGATATTAAAGAAGAAAACATAGATAGTAAAGGAAATGTGGTTCTAACTTCAGTACCACGGTAATATTTACACGACGAAAAGAATCGCATGAATTTGTTCTTCGTTCTATCTTTATAGACCAGAGAAAGACGTATTTAATCTACGAAAAAATATTCGTAAAAATCTTAGTGTTACTCTTCAACAGATTCGTGGATCACCATTGAATATTGAAAGGTTAGAAAATCTCAAATAAGTCTTTTTTTTAATATGGTTCAGAAAATTCTCTTTCATAGATGTTTTGGCTTACTTCTTGCTCAAGGACGTAATGTTCGGGCAAGTGACATGCAACTGCTTGATTTGGTTTGTTTTCTTCGACGGAGAGATTATTTTTTTTAATTTCACGATCAATCTTGCTTTTCATTAAATATAGGAAACCATGGGAAAATCAGAGGATAATCGGTATTATGTTGTTCGTGGATACTGGAATCCTCTGGCACGTGCTTTCAAACATCTGACCTATTTAAATGAAGAAACACCGAAAGGTATTGGCAATATTAACGACTATAATAATGTTGCCAGCGTTGAAAGTCTGCAATATTTGTATCATGGATGGAAGGATTAGTTTCTTGACTAAGATATGAAAGAGAGAAGGCATATTGTAAAATGCCTGTAGTAAGAAATGCTTTGCTATGATCTATTCGAGAAATTCGTATCATTTGAATATTTCCCAGGTGATAGAACAATATTTTGTACGAATGTTATAGATTGACGAGAAAAATATTCTAGTGAAAATTGAATTATTCGTTTTGTGCGACTAGTCCTTTTAAAAACGTTCTTCTGTAACGATTGAATCATTTTATTTCAAACAGTGATACTTACTAGGTTTTGGATTCTTTGAAGCTTACAATGATACATCGGTTCATAATGTTAGATGTTCAAGAAACACCATCGGAAAAGATTTAATTCAAATGAAATGTTTTGAATATTTCTCTTTAGGTGCACGAATTTTCCTAACAATTGGATTAGATCTCGTAATCAGTGGTATATCTGAACCAGTTCGATTTTTAATTGAAGCTAAAGCTCGTATAAGCGAATTAAATAAGTCAAACGAGATGACATCACAAGATATAAGTGATACAATTTGGTCATCATTCAAAAAAGTAACACCTTTTGTTGAAGAATTCGATATGATTCTTAAGCAGGTAAATAGAAGATAAATCTCTATCTTTTTATTTTATTTTGTGATAAGAAAAAAAACGAATATGTTTCGTTTGTTAAAGGTGTCATCGAAAATTTCTCATCAAGATGAAGCGTATGAAGTTGTCCAATTGGAAAGTAAATCTGAAGCTGAACGACGGGCGAAATTTTGTCGATTAACATCTAGTAAATTACAAATTCATAATCTTCTTTTCTTTGTTCTTTATTGTAAAACTATCAAAAGGAGTTCCATCAACCAGTGTCGATGATAATGATGATGCTATTGTCAGTGGCTTCGGCCATGTCAGTAAAGATTGTGATGAAGAAATTCTTAGTAATTGGAGTGATGTATTAAATAAATGGAGAAAGAATTATTTTGAACGTCCAAAAGGCTTACAAATACTTGTACGAAAAGGTATTCCAGAAGCATTACGTGGTGAAGTTTGGCAATTATTAGCTGGAAGTGTTGAAGATGAAACTGAAATGATAAATACATATCGTTTATTGTTGACAAAAGAATCCGCAAGTGAAAGAATTATTGTTAATGATCTCAATCGAACATTTCCGGCGCATGAATATTTCAAAGAACAAGGAGGACTTGGTCAAGAAGCGTTGTATAAATTAAGTCGAGTAGGTGTCAAAAATTATTAAAAAAAAAACGTTTTCAAAATGATAGTTAAGTTATTCTTTTCTCTGATGATTGTTACTAAAAGGCTTATTCAGTACGAGATGAAGAAGTTGGTTATTGTCAAGGTTTATCATTCGTTATTGCAACTTTACTTATTCATGTAATGTTAAAATTGATCTTATGTAAGAGAGATGATTCACTTGTTTTTTGTTGTGTCTTCTCGTTTCTAGATGCCTGAAGAACAAGCATTTATGTTATTATGTAAATTAATGGAAGATGAACGTTATCTATTACGTGAAATGTATAAAGCTAATTTTGAAAATCTTCAAATGAAATTTTATCAATTTAATTGTTTAATTGAAGAAAATCTATCGGATATTAACGCACATTTTTATGATCTTAAAGTAGAATGTCATATGTTTGCTTCACAATGGTTTTTAACATTATTTACAGCAAAGTTTCCACTTTATTTAGTTTTTCGTATAATGGATATTTTTTTATATGAAGTTAGTTTTATTGATAATATGAACGAAAATGAAGAATTATTGATTTTATTTTCTTCTAGGGTTTTAATGCAATATTTGCTGTTGCTTTAGCTTTATTAAAGGTATCTATTAATGTCAATTGAACTTTTATTATCATAAAATGCATTTTTGCATGTAAATAATAGAAAATTATCTTTGTTGATATGTTCTATCATTCGTAAGAAATTAATACATGATATGCTAGTGGAAATTATTTACTTTCTTAATGGCCCTTCCTCTTTGCCAACAGGAAAAAAATTTCTGTCATGAATTTTTTATGACTATATGTCAAACCTTAACAGCTATCCTAGTGAAGCTGCGCATGCACCATTGAATCGTTAAGTCTCGATTAACCATGATACATTTATATTCATGAGGGAGAAACATGAAGAAAAATACTTCAACATTGTATATTAATTCAAAAATATAAGTTGATTATCTTGTACGAAGCAGCATACACGTTAACTGAATAGTTTACTCGAACATAGAATGAAGATAGCACAAGATTTATTATCTTAGTCAGTTTTATGATTCAGAATTTTCTTCGTCATCATTCTTATCTGACTATGATTCTCTTCAAAATTGAACACATCTGTAGAAAAAAAAATATATTCTTATCTTCATAGTTCTTCATGCATCAATCTTATACACACTAACGCATTCTTTCCATAGAAATTTATTTAAACTAATAATGAATAATTTATTAGAAGTAACATGATATGGGAATTGTGTCTTACTATTTATACAAAATTTAGCATGCCTGAAGCTATTCATCATGAAAACGATTGTATACTATTCAAAAACTAGCTACTATATGTCAGATAGTTACTCACATTTTTAATAGCCATGTGTTTATTGTTTATGCAAGAAGCACAGTTCTATCATGATTGATGTTGTATACTAGCATATCCATGAATCTGACATATGAAAGGCCCCAGCTGTGATAATTAAAAGGGCATTACAATGGCAAAAACAGTAGTTCTCTTGTAAATTGTATAAAACTAAATAGAAAATTGTAATATTATCTAAGTCGGTGAATGTTAACGAGTTGGCATAGATTCAAGGTTTCTGTTTGCTATTTTATATGACTTATTCTGATCGCGATGATTCTAATTATTGTCTTCGAGTCTTTTAGAATCTTGAAAAAATTGAGTATATATATTCAAGAAGCAAAACAATGAATGGATAATTTTATAATAAAACATAAAATATATTTGTTTTAGTGTAATCAAAAAGATTTATTATCACTTGATTTCGAAGGTGTCATGAGATATTTTCGAGTAAATCTACCAAGAAAATATCTTTGTGAAGATCATGCTGATGAACTTATTCAAACTGCTTCTTCAATGAAGGTATTATCACAATAGAACATTTGGTAATATGTGTTTAATTTTCTTCATTTTTAGATAAATGTTAAAAAATTAAAACGATACGAAAAAGAATATTTAATTCGTCGTGCTGAAGAAGAACAAAAAGAAACGCCCGTACAACGTCTTGAGGTTGACTTTTGTTCGATTTAAAATTTTCTTTATTATAATTCTTCTTTTAAGGCTGATAACAAACGTTTAACTGAGACATGTATGCGTTCAGAATTCGAAAATGAAATGCTTGCACTCGAATTAGTTAATGATCGTATTAAACTTAAAGGAAATCTTCATGAAGTTTGTTAGATTTATTATTCATTAACAAAAGTTGTCATTTTTCTTCTTCAATGAAATATTTCAGGCAGAAGATCAAATTATTAACTTGAATCGAGAATTAGAAGCGACGAAAACAACAGTTCGACAGAATGAAGAACTTGCAATTAGATTAAATGAAGAATTGGAACATGTAGATCACATTTTATGACATTGATTAACTCTTATTCAGTTTGTTGAATTTAGATTCGAGAAGCTTTTAGAGATACATGTGATGAACTTCAACGAACACAGAAAATGCTTCATGATTATAAACACGTATGTATTAATTTAAATGGTATGAGACTAATTCAATAGCTTCAACGAAAAAGAAAACATAGACTTAAGTTAAATGCTCACTAGTGTTTGCTTACGAAGTATGAATTTAGAAGAGAACGCGAAAAAAAATTAATTAGCATGTTAGCAACGAAAGAATGATCACTTCTTCGAACAATTATGAACAACGTACAATCTTTTGTAAACAACAGATAGACAAAGAATTATAGTTCGTTCTAGAGATTGAAACGGTTTAATATAGTTATATTTTTCGATTTTGGAAATTTGTCATCGAGATGAAGACTGTCGGAAAGACGAAAATCATAAAGAATAAGCAATAAAGAGTATCTAAGATGAATGTCGCGGTATTTCATTCGATGAATCAAACCTCGGACAAACATTCAAAATTTCATGCTCGAATATGCCTTCATTTTATTGGAAAATCTTCATTTATCTGTATGATGCTTTTTTTTGTTTTTAAGAAACTTGTTAGGAAAACTAACATTCAAATTACTCATACTGGAATTCATTATGAGAAAAAAATGCATGAGCTCAAATTCTATTCAATTTTGATCGATACACATGCATATAATTGAAGCTGATCATTCTAGTAATATGAGAACGAGTCACACTGTTCTTTCCGTTTTTCTAATCATAATCTCTTGCAGAATCTATTCGAGCATTCTTCAGTAGGGATTGGTCTCGATTTAACTTATTGCTGCAAACGTTGACAATCTAAGCTATAGAAAAATGTATTCATTTTCATGATTCAAAATTAATTGTAGCAAGAACGTAGAAGCTTTATTACTAAGTTTATGTTATATATAAACTTTTATTTTCATCCATCGTATGCATATTTTAGATATGTTCACAATTAAATACACAATTAGATGAACATAAAGAAAAATATGTTCAAAAGATGGAATTCATTCACGTAAGATAGAAAAAGAAAGCATATTTCTTTTGAAAAATCTATTGAATCAATGACTTGATTTTTTTCGTATTTATTTTGAAATTGGTTTAGAATACTTGTTGTGAATCTTGTCGATTACTAATTTATTCGTCTCCATCAAGTAATGTTTCAACGCCTGAACGAGAAACTGTGAATAATAATGGTAACAATAATGATGATAATAACGATGATGATCTATCATCGATTATTCCATCGGCTATTGTTGATCGTTTGAATCGTGTTGAAATTGAACTAGCAGAAAAAAAATTAGCATTAACAGAAGCTCTATGCGAAAATCAAGAATTAATACGACAACTTCGACGAGTAACAACAAATGAGTCTGATACTATATCCATATCTAGTATCCAGTCGAACAATCAAAATTCAACTGTCAGCTGGCTTTCGAAGACTGTCAATACAATTAAAGAAGCAGCTAATTCCGCCAATAGAACAAAAATTAATTGAAAGAAAATTTCCATGTTTTTTTTTTCGTTTGTTCCGTCTATTTATTAAAAAATTGTGTATACAAAATTATATATTTCGTTTTCTTTTTCTTGTTTTTAAGATAATGCTAACGTATCCATTTGATTTTCATTTTACGTCAGCTATTGTATGTCGCGTTGCAGCCAGTTTAAAAGATGCAGCTTTATGCCAACGAGAAATACGAGAAATTATCAATGTTGAAAGAGCAAGAAGACAACATCAAGAGTATATTGCGACATTAAGGTTAGTACCAGTATTTTCTTTTTTTGTTATCTTTTACTTCAACAGAAAAGAAAAACATCTCTGCTATGTAATTCTTGATTATGTTTGTCTTTGTTTTAGAAAACTCGGTTTAGATGTTATCGAATTACAAGCAGATGAGTCATTACCCGAAGGCGTATTTGTTGAGGATACAGCAGTGGTCTGTGATGGAACTGCTCTTATGTGTCGACCTGGCATACCAGGACGATTGAAAGAAGTAAACAACACTAATAGGCTTCGAGAAACCATTCTAATAGAATGTTCATTGTAGATTGATATTATTCGAACAATACTTAGACGAGAAGGTCTGAGTATAATCGACATAAAAGATCCATTAGCAACTATTGATGGAGGAGATGTACTTTTTACTGGTAATAGGACTCTGTCTACATCATACTAATTGCTTATTTAGTATAGGTCGTGAATTTTTCGTTGGTTTATCGAAAACTACAAACATGGCAGGTGCTAAAGCAGTAGCATCAGCATTTCCAGAATATCCGGTAACATTACTGAGAGTAATTGTCTCTTATTTGTTTTTATCTGATTATACATGTATATTAGCAATAAAATGTTTAGATAAAGAAAGGTGCACATTTGAAAAATTTTGTTTCAATGGTCGCTACGGATACTATGGCCATTGGTAGATCTGAAATAGCGAAAGATCTTCTTCGTGTATGAATAATAAACGATGAATATTATCTATGATCTATTCTTATGTTTAGCAAATGGAAGAAAACAGTGAATTCAAATCATACAAAACCATCACACTTTGTGATGATCCACCTGCAAATTGTTTATGGATTAATGAAACTCTTTTACATTTACCTATGGATCATCGATATGGAGAAAGTATTCGAGTATGTATCATTGAATATGTCTTACAATGATGATTTAAAAGAATTATTTATATTAGATTTTAACCAATCGACTTGGTCCAACCATATCTCATGGTGAATTATTTAATAGTGAATTCGCCAAAATTGATTGTGTCCTATCGAGTCGATGTCTTCTATTTAATCGACCAAAAGAAAATAATAGCATCGATAGATAATGTCATTGAATTCAGATCGTTTTTCAAGTCAATTTTTATTCTGGTCAATTTTTATTTTTTATGAATCACATTCCAATGATTACAATATCTCTTCTCTGGATAATAAGCCTTAACATATAAATAAATAAATATTTTTCTCTCTACATATATAAATATGTATATATATATGTCCATAGTACAGCTGCTACATTCATTGTATTTAGTTAAAGTATCAAGTACACAACTTTTCTAATGAATCAGTATGCTATTATAATGAAAGAAAATATAGAATAGAATTGCTTGTCGATAAACAAAGAAAGTAATTAAAATGACGGGAATTAGAATAGTCAAATAATGGTTTTATGAGAGTATTATATAATCATATGGAAACCATTTATTGAAATAACGAGATTTTAGTAGCTTGAACAAGGATAATATCATTTGGAAGTGTTCATGAAATCATGAAGTTAAAATCTAGTATAAGCTAAGATAAATTACTAATTTCTATAGCCTGTAGTCGCTGCATGCATAGCTTTCGAATCGATGGTGAAATTCACTGTCAAATTAAATTGCAGCTAGTCTTCATTCCAGACTAACGAACTCATATGGATCAAAAAGTGTTTATTCTACAAAGAATAATTAAACGTACAAGAGATACTTTTCATACGTCAAATTCTTGTTTAGTCGAATGAATATTGTCTTCGTCGACAGAAAATTTCTCATTATGTGGAAAACATCGATTTCAACATTTTGCTGTTCTAAAACTTTACACATTACCATTGAAAGTCTTTTCTATTTTGTTTCTTTATTGCAGGTTGATAAGAAGAATGAAATTCGAATTCTACAGTTTGCTAGATTTAACTTAAAATTCATCGAAATTTAAAATAGCTTCATTTCATTGTATGTACTCAAGTGTTGATATATTCAGTTGTGTTTAAGGTTCTGTTCGATTCGAATGAAATATTTTACTTGCATGGATTCTAACATTTATATATGTCAGATATCAAAAAAAAGCAAGAGACTGTCCAAAGAAAAGAGTAACATAGTAAAAATAAATCTAGCCATAAACATAAAATGAACGTGTCCTTAATATATATTTATCAATTCATTCGACGTAATCAATATTGACATTTCTAATGTGACTACGAGTACTCTTGGTATCCTTTTATTTAACATCGCTAAACATGAATATAAAATATCTATCATATTTAAAAGTTTCAATTGAGCAATGAAAAACCAACATAAAGAAATCACATCATGTTAGTGCTAGAAGCAAAACTATGTTCAACACTATTTACATATGTCTCATTTGATAGATTATCTTCATTTGTGATTGAGTAATTACTAGATTAATTGAAATCGTCATTTTGAAATTCAATTTTATAAGACTGCTATAAAACAGTCACGTGACTTGTCCTAATCTCTTATCTTATATGCTCTTCATAAGAAATCAAGATTTTTATGATTACGGTTATTAAAAACAGTGACGGATCTATCGACAATGAATGACAATTGCCAAATAGAAAACAAAACTTATTACTACGATCAACAAATTTCTTACCGTAAACTTCATTAACATCATTGTTGTTCAAAGTTTATTCCCTCTCGTATACACTAGTATTCATATCTTCTTTCAAGTTAACAATCCCTATTCCTCGACAGTTAATAGAGTAAGCAATAAATGAAATGTTTAACCAGTACTGATATCAAGTACTATTTATTAGAACTGATAGAATAAATTTTTGAATCGAAAAACAAATGAATCATTTCATGCGCATATTACTACTCATTAATATCTCCAGTATAGTTTAAACAAACACTTATTGATTGATGCTAATATTCACAATGATGAAATGAATAATTTATTTATTATGGACGCAGAAGAACAATTGTTTTTTTTTTAAAAAAAAGATTTCCACAGTTCTACCACCATAAATACAAGTAATTGAATACCGATGCGATGGAATAATCAATAAGTAATTTTTCTCGGCTAATCATACGTTGGAGTTTTTGTTCCATTCCTGGTTTCGGATTGAAAAAGCATAATGAAAAAAGATTATTATTGGAAGAATGTTGATTTAGAGTTAAACTAGATGAATTATCTGACGTTGTAACTTTTTTGCTTTGTGGACGTGAAAATAAATCAAAAATTCTTCTGTGTAACGAATCGATCTCTTTTAAAAATAAAGCTTTTCCTTTTAAAGCATCTGATTGCATATTACTCGTTTTTTCCAACAGTAGAAATCGAACGATTGATTCAAGTTGATCATCGTCGATTTCAATTTCAAGACATTTGACATGTGGACAAAGATTCATCAATAGATGAATCTGTTGTATTGTACATCGACCACGAATTGTTACGTTCGTTATTCGATTTGTATTTGATACACAAGGCAAAGGTTGACTTTGTTCATTCGATAAATAAGATGTACTTGCATAGAGTGTCAAGGAATGCACACTGGGCAAATGATTTAAGAGCTCAATCAATTGAGTTAGACCAAAGTCTGGACATTGAACACTGAAATGTGTTAGTTTTGAAAAATGAAACATATGACTTAGATCAGCAATAAATGAAAAATTGCCACGAGCACCTTTGCCCCAGAGAGAGAGTTCAGTAGCACACGGAAATAGAAGAGAACAATTAGTAGCTGCACGATAATCATCAATGTTAACACGGCGAGCTAAATTTTTGCCTTCATCCCGGCGTGGACACGCATCACTATGCGCACGCTCATGTAATTCGTAAAGACTTCGCCTTTTAACAAACAAACAACAATATTAATGATAGAAGAGAAATTATTCAAAATTTACCTGTACGGATGCGTCGAATAGAAAACAGCATCACGAATACCTCGCCGTGAAAAATGTTGATGTGCAAAGAACCATTTTCTATCGATCCAAAATGATGACGTAAAACGATCAATCAATGTATGATAGGTACGCTGTTCCGTGTTATTGTCATCCAACGGTTCCCAATAATGTTGAAAATCGAATGTACGTAAATTAGGTATATGATTAAAAATCAAATGTTGCCATCGATCAGCCATTAAATAATGGTCATCTGCTCTCGTACAAATGCTTAAAACTTCAAGGTGGTAGAATAATTTTGAACAGAGGATTTTAAAACTATCGAATGACATGCGCCATAATTTTAAAGAAACATGCGTTAATGTAGGATATGTCATCGTTAGATTGTTCATTCTATTGTTCGACGTTTCACTAATAGAAAGACTAGACAAATGACTAAGTTTAGGTGTATATGAAATAAGTGATATAAATTGATTCAAGGAACAATGACGATTAACACTAAAATATTCAATAGAACTTCTTTCATTCTTTGCGGCACATAATGATAGACATCCGCCATAGAATTTCGGCGATACGATACAATATTTTAACACTGGCAAACGAAATATAAGACGATAGACTTCACTTGAATCACATACTTCAATATTATTATTAATAGTAAGAGAATAGAGACGAGGCAGTGATGATAAAACCGTTAGAATGGGTTCGAGCTTTTTAAAATTAATTTGAGTAAATATAAGAGATTCTAATTGAATGAAGGATGCATCAAAATAAAATGATGATAAGAACAAATCAATCGCAAGCGGATTCGTCAGATGTATTGATATTATACGATGTATATTCGGTTTTAATACGTATGTACAGCAGTATTGAAAATTGATTTTTGACATGCATGAAAAATCGATTTTAAGAAGTAATGGACTATTGATTAGTAAATATTGAAAACGCGTATTTAAGTTAAAAAAAGCTTCAAATGCATGACAAACATCAAGACAATCGATTATTTCATACATAACTTCATTTGGAAGATCTTCAAATTTTGTCATAGATTACTCCTATATGAAACTGAATTTGAAATAGCTCGTTTATGACGATTTGTCTTGTCACTAACTTCGAATAAAATTTTGACGATGTTAAAAACAATACCGGATATAAGATATTATTTAAAAGAATGATTCAGTGAAAATCCATATCGCTTATTTAATTTATGGATTAATTATTAGAAGGAATCGTAAAAGAGATTCGATTATACATAATATTGATGCATAATTTATACTTGTTTGGTTAAACCATTAGAGTAAAATCTATCAAAATAATGTTATGTCAATGTATTATCTAAAACCGGAAATGGAAAATAAATAAACGACTAGTTAGTAACATAAATATGTAGATGGACGAGGCTGCCAGGCAGTATTTGGTAGATACTAAGTTTAGCATTATTTTTTTATAACTCAATTTTTGAGTGAAAAGAAATACATACAACGAATAAAATTTATGTAACTCGTTTAGTCTATATAATATTAGACAGACAACTATCATGAATATTCAATTGACATCTTAATGGTATTGAAAACACTCAATTATAGAAATAATCCTTAATTATGTAAATGACTGGTCTCATGGACTAGTGAAAATTCACGAAATTAAAAAAATTTTTCTCCTATGGTTAAAGATACTATTTAATCCTGGCTGCAATTTTCACAGTGTAAACAAATTCATAACGATGAGTATCATCTTTTAATCGATGCTTATGTATGAATCATGTAGAGTTAGAGTAAAGTAGTTGGCTTCATTCATTTGCTACTTATCGATATAGAACTTCATAAATCAGCAGCAATGGACGACGACTCTTCGATGAACTATCTAAACAGGCGACAAATCGATTTTTTGTTTCCTAACTAAAATGTCATCAATGATTGATGATGATAAAGTGTATCTCATAAAGACATGACTAAATAAGATTACATGTTAGATAGCTTTAATAGAAGAGAAGAGAAAGCAACAGTATAATCTATATTGAGTACATTTCTCTTGATTTCTATAATGCATTTTCGGAAAAACACAGTCGAATTGAGATAACATTACTACTCAAATTACAAAAAACTTTCATACGTTTACAGCTACTAAGATTTTTATTATGAAGCGAACGATGATGGAAGTGTAGTCTCAAGGAAAACAAACGCGAGAATTATGAAGGATAGCAACAATAAATAACAAACAAAAGAAAAGAATGAGCATTTTCTTCGTCTGGATAGATCTGTAGAAAGCTCCAATCAATTTCTAGCATGAGATATTTTTCCCAAAAGTACAACAACTATTAAAATAACTGAACTGTGATCTGAAACAATTTAATATGTGCATGTGACATTGAACACGAATTATCTAAGAACATATTAACAACTTAACAATGAAAAGCTACAGAGAAATACCCAATATTTATATTTTCATGTCGCCACAATCCATATCAATGCTTGACAGTGATATGCATCTAACAATGGAAATAGATTAGATGTGATGAAATTTTCAATCAGTAGCAGTAATTATCAAAAAATACGGAATTGCTTAAGCACAGAAAAAATTTGTCGTCTGCAGAAAATCTGGGCGCATATCAAGAAAGTCAATAAATCCTATTGATCGAAAAGGAAAGACAAAGGTTGAAACAATGTTATTTGAAAACACATACAAGATCGAACATGTCATTAGCCAAATAGATGCAGTTTCAAGCACGGGATAATATAATTATTGACACACTTTGAATCACTGGAAAATTCTCAAGGACGTCAACTACATTATTCTACATTCATCGAACGTGATGACATTTCTTGAAAAATACAACATCCAAATAAGTTTCTACATTAACGCAACATAAACTTCTAGAGAATCGAATTTCTACTCGATCGAAGCATTACTTCCGTGTCTGTTCGATTACTTTCTTCTCCAGATAATTATAATGAAATCACATCGGCGCTATTGAAGACCTATGGGCCATCGGAAACAGTCTCTCTTGACTATACTTGGTAGTGTTCTATCAGATTACATGATAGAAATCAGTATGAATAGTAGATGCCCTTGAATATAATGAAGTATGATAGATGTCATACCATAAATCGCGCAATTCACTATTACAGTGCATTTCAACATTTATTGCTGATCACTTATTTTTTAACGTTTAATTACGAAGAATTATACTTGACTACATCGTTTACGTATCATGTGATCACCAACAGTCGTGTTCCATATATTCCATAGATTTTATGTGAATCATTCGAATATCTCATTTGATTACAACTCAAATTCATTCGCGGGATAGATAAGATTTCGTACGGTAAAGAACACGCGCGAGAGATAATTCAATAGATTTTTATTGATATCTACAACGTATTGTAAACTATCCAAGTGCTATGGAGGATTGTTCTCAGGTTTTTTATTTATTTTCAATCGTATCATGTTACAAGTTAATAAAACTTGAACAAAGAGAGAACTATCTCCGAAAGAATATTTTCCTAATTGTTTTATTGATCGTGCTAAAAAGTCTCTTAATTAAGTTCAAGTTCAAGTTCATTAACGAAACAATAATTGTAGTAGTCTAACTTCAGTTTTATTCAGCTCTGATTTTTTCAGACACGATTTGTTTTTTTTTGTCTAAATCTTAGCCATTGATTTGTAGAAACATTAAACGAAAGTCACATAAGTATATCTCATAGTTGCAACATTGTGGTCAATTTTTTTGTACGATTCTTACTTTGAGAGAATCCTAATTCTATGAAAAGAAAACAATCTATTTGTAATCAATTTATATGAAATAGCCCAGTGTTTTTATTAGAATGAGAGGCGTTCGAGTTCTGTAAAAAATGAGATTACACAATAGCATTTATTTTTAACATCTTTTAATTATTTATGAATCATATTGGAATAATGCATCAATTATGATCGCACGGTTTCGATTCCATGATCTGTATCGAATATCTTATTAGAATCATCGATTGTAAATAATCATTATAGACTTTTATACCGAACAACTGTGGACTTCTACGAGACTCAAAAAATTTCGTAAGATTTCAAAGTTCTGAATAGGTTTGACATCAGATTTATTTTGCAGGTAAGCATGGGTGTTCTCTATATCCCGTAATAAATTCTTTGATTGTGAATCAGCAGAAATGCTTATGAAAGATAATACTATATTTTATGAGTAGGGCTGATAAAACATGGTTTGTTGTTATAAATAACTCCAATTCTACACATGGAATTGATTTCCTCCTTCAGATTTTCATTAATAATTAGAATAATGAGTGTTCTTATGATTGTTTTTGACAGCATGGAACACTTTGAATAATAGGAAAAAAGTTAGAATATGTTTGAAATAGATGACTTGCCGAAGATAAGTGTCTCTCGTTCATCAATAGGATTGGGCTTTTTTCATTTGCATGCTTCATGGTGATATTGAAATTGCATTCATTGAAATCATACATGTTCTTGTTTCAGTCGAATGCTATGGTTTTAATTGTATGATTAACAATAGAAATAAATATGTACAAAAATCCTTAAAATATTCCAAGTATATTATACGATGAAGATCACATTCAGTCTTAAAATATCGATAAATGACTTGAAGAAAGTAGAAATATCACATAAGATTTTGATTTGAATCAACAAATAATATAAAGTCTTGTATTTTCATACTAAAAACATCATTAAAACTTACTGCTGTTGAATGCTTGAAAATGTTAAAATCTGCTGTTTATGTTTGTTTTGTCTTTGATGATTGAGTCAGAAAATCTATTTCAATATTTGACATTTTTTTTCATAGGACTAAAGAAGCCAATTCATGTTGAATTTTAATTAGCCTATCTCTTCATAAAATTTTGATGTAGCCTCGATAGATCACTTAACATAATCGTTGTTAATCGATAAGCTATAATCAGTAGTCGTCAAATATCATAAGACTAAATGAATTGAATATATCTTTGTAAGCTCATGTAATATGTATATATACATATTGTGAAAATCAAATAAGAAACTTGATCAAATTCATTCAAAATGCAGAATCCTCTGTAATACGTTTGATGGTCTTCACTACGTTGGTTTTACTTTATGCATAAATATATAATTGCAAAATCATTGAAATAAATTGATAATATTCATCCTAGTTGATGATGAAATGGTTACGAAAGCTCGACTGAATAGATATCTTTTTTAATTTCTTGTATCCTATCAATGCGTACTAATTGTCAGCATCGATATGTTGAGTTTCTATTCGACGAAATAGCTTCTCATACAATGTTGCCTGTTTTTTTTTGTTGATGAATTTCAAGAAATGAAAACTGTTGCCTATACATCAAGTACGAAAATTCTATTGTAGAAATAACTATTTCAATAGAAAATATTTAGTCGTTCATCGAAGTGATAAAAAGATTCGAAATTCCAACAGATTGAAGAGAATTTTGAACTTGAGTTCTTTGTTTTTTTTTACTGCAATCAAAGATTATTTACGCCCATATGTAAGATATTTTCTTTTATTTAAACATTAAAGGGACCGAAAGAAAATAGAGAGTTATTATTCTTTGAATTTATGCCAAATTATACACGATTCGAATCTGTAATGTGTCTATCTTAGGAAGAATAGAAAAGACAGTTAAATGCACATCAAATTTGTCGATTTAGAAATAAAAACAGCTTATCAAGATTGATGTTGGATGCTTGTTTTTCGAACAGCTTCCAAGTAATTAGAAAAAGCAGTTACATCATGCGTCACATTTTTAATTCCACATGTATTGCGCTAAAAGCTTTTTAGCCATGAATTATCTCTACCAGTAGCCACTTTTATTACTTGCATACTGAATTTAGATATTAACTCTATGGAAACGAAAAGATCAATCGATTCCATATGTTCAATCAAAAGTCATATTATCAGTGGTAGAACCAAATTTGAGATTATGAATAGGTTTTTTCAAAATATATCGTCAAGTGCATCAACGATTGTTGTAAATATAGAACAGTAGACATGATTGAATTATGATTAAATGTATCACCAATAGAGTAAACTCTTCATTTGGCATTATCTCTATCGAGAGTTGAGTTCTGGTATCTTTATTGAAAAAGAATTTTTTGTGCCTTTGATATGTATGAGTTTAGACCATACCATTAAATGAAATATTATCTATGTTGTCCGAAGGTTTAGTCTAGGAAATAATTCTTTCTAGAGAAACAAAAACATCATCCATAATAGTCGCGATTCAACGCATTAGGTCTCATATTAAAAGTAGAAAATGCGATTTGGTGTGAACCAATTTCAAATATATAATCAAATGAGATAGGTGTGGCTAAAGAAGAATCATAATTTAAGTTGTACTTATGAGTACCTTTCGATAATACGTACATTCCTTGGCTTAGAAAAACTGTATCGAACTATTTTAATTAACAAAATATAGAATACTATGGAAAAATAAAATAGTTTATACTATTGATACTGTCACAAAAAATGTTGTTAAGATTCATGATCAACATGAATGTATAATAAAAATTACTGAGTCGTTTGTACATCGTGTAGATACACTGGTGAAGAGTTGATAAGGATATTCTTTCTATTGAAACTTTCCATATTTATGTTTGTTTTGGCATAGTACTTGTTGAATTCGTCGAAATCGAAAGGACGCATAGTGACAACTGTTGAACTTATTCACGATTGATATCAACAGTAGGTTTGAAACATCACGAAGAGTGAATTCATTGGAGTTGAGCAAAATGAAAAATTGATGTATCATGTCGTTGAATTGATAAATATCTGCATGAAATCGAATGATTTTTTTAAAATAAACTTGTGTAAAGTAACACAAAAGTGCAGAAGATCAACACGATAAACCTATGGAATATTAATAAACACTGAGAAAATTTATACTCAACTGCAATGCTTAAAATTACACAGTTAAGACACATCTCTGGGACAAAATAAGTGAATTTTCAAAGAATATAACGAGTCTTTTTACGAACCCTATGACTTCATTATGATTCAATTTTTTTCTTCATTATACGATTCGAAAATTCTTTTTTTCAAGAGTTGTAATGAAACAAAAACAAAATTACTGTATTTTCTTCCAAGTGTACTTAATTTAGAAACAGTTGCGAATCTTTTTTCAACCGTGGTACACGTATTGAAAATACGAAAGAACAATCGCATTCAATTAGAATTATATGTTCTCATATAATCCGTTCTTGTCCCATTCTGAATTCTCCTATGATAATCCTCTATAGATTGTTGAGACTATCGTAGGCTCTAAATTTGACGAGCTCTGTGTTCAACATAGAAACGTACACGTGCTGATTGTTAAAAGCCGAATATTTTGAATCCCTAATCTATTTCTCTAATAGTTAGATTAGAATTTTTATTTGACATTTTTACTATCATGATTAAGAAAGATGCTCAAGAACAGCGTAACCCTTCGTTGGGTTGATACAAAATGAGATGTTTTTCTTTTCTTTATTAATTGTTTCATAACTAGATGTTTTCAATGACCTAATTTAATCGTTTATCATACAAAATTTTCAAACAAGTAATCGTTCGGCATATGTTTTTTGTTGTTGTTGTTCTACATTATTCTCTTTTTGTTTGTTTGGTGTCTTCTGAACTTTCCATTTATCGAACAAAACATCGACCTGTGCTTCATATATTCTTTTCAGAGACATCATTTAAACTAATGATACTGAACTGTTATCGACAAATCAACAATTTGATTTGTTTCTAGTCGGAGAGATCCAATCTTCTTGACTGGCATTGACGAAGCAAAATATTTTCTGTATTACACAAGTAAAGAACTTTTGTTTCTAGTACTAGATTTTATTTAGCTTCCAATCTGTATCGTCACTAATTTAGTTATAAAAGAACTAAGCTAATATCAACTATTTGTTCTACCGTTCAGCATTGGCGTTTTTACCAATTCATTATAATATTGAATCGCACAAACGAAAAATAAAAGTGACTGCAACTAATCATGTCGGCTTCCGATGCTTTTCTTCATTGTTACTAAACTAGCATAGAGTCATGTGCTGATGCTTTCTCATACTAATGAAAGACGTCGATAGCAGGAAAAGAGAAAAAAATCCAATATAATTCATGAAGCCGTTTAGGTACTTATATTTGACTATGATTCTTCGTCAAGCTTTTTTCTCGTTGTATATAGAAATAAACAGGACATCACATATTCATTTTTTAATAAGAAATTTTTCGATTGAATCAATCATGAATTACATGGGAAATCAAAATATGTAAGTTAAAACGAACTTTGAATAACATAGTATCGGTTGTTTTTCTCATTCTCACAAGATAATTACTAAAATGGAGTACAGGAAAAATGCTGTTCCCTAATAATCCTTGATAAACTTGATTCATTCAGGTTTCATCTAGGTATAGTGGACCTGGCCAAGTCGCTACTCATCAACCTCAACTATATTACAGGACAATAAATAACACATTTAATTTGATAGCCAATGAAAAAGTATTCCGTGAATGGGAATACAAAGACGAGTCATGTTGTTGTAATGGTTCAAATCATACTGTTCTCACTGATATTCGTCTTTTGACACGTTATCAAGAGCACATCGGTTGTTGTGGTGGTGATGATGAAGATTCTTCACATACGGATTCGGCTATTTTCTTAAGTGATATTGATCAAATTCGTGAATGTCGTGGCGAACAGCCAACGTTTTTCTTTCTTCTTTGGATGACATTACTCTGCGTGTGGCCTTGTTATATTTGTCGTCGAATTTTTTGTCCAAAACCGAAATGTCTCGAAGTCTATGGTAGATTTGGTTCGGAAATAGTTCGACTACCAAGAGAAGATACAGCAGCGGCTCAAGTCGATATATCAACAGCTATTATCAATAGCAAGACACGTGGACGAGTTTGAATACTGTTCAGTTTTCTTTTTTGAACTTCGATATTTTTCTCTTCGTTTAACATGTAAAAGTAACACAACTCAATGATAATTATATCAAAATAAATAAATAACTAATCATCGTTTCATTGAAAATTCGACGATGAAAATATTTTCATTGATTGAGCGAAAATAAAAAGAATACACGGTCTACTGTCCTATGATCCTTAGCGTGAGAACATTTTTCAAAAATCAATGAAAGACAATTATCGTAAGCATAAATATTATCAGGTACAAGAGAAGTCTGAATGATATGATTCTTGTTGAAATAAATCTCAACGTTGATGTTTTATCGATTCAATCAGATGACAATAACGACGATGATTATCAAAATGAAAATTTTGCGAGAAATCTCTGGTTCCTAATTTGCTATAACATTATTACATACCATGATTTATCTTCTTCATGGGAACATACATACCATAACCTCGTCAATAAATGTATGCGAAAAATTCAAGTGTAAATTTTAAAAACCAAAAATATCAACGATAATCTACACATATTTTCCTAGTGACGTCGATTAATACATCTGTTAAATAGTGCAATTTAGAAAGACGAGCAAGTCTATGCCGCCCAAATACGACTCGCTCATCAGCATGGGATACACTTCAGATGAAAGTACGTTGTAGCAATCAGATGAAAAATATAATTCTATCCTTTCTGATACGAAGAACATTTGTTTGTTCGTTAAACGATGATAAAACTTTGACGGATAGATGATCCATGTATTCCCGAATATTTTTGAATACATCCTTCACGCACTCAACTATTCTTGGTAATCGATTCGTGTTTTCTAGTGACTCGTCACATGCTCACAACAATATGAATAAAAATCGGAGCAAGAATCATTTGTGTACTTCAAAATTCCGTTAAGTAGTATGTGTATAAGATGCTCATTCTCGAATAGCATGACGACGAAAAAAATGATTCACCTAAAGTGTCTACTGTCATAACTGGAATAAGTAGTTGAGCTACTGGTCATGAAATCTGTACATCACTATCGACGATGGTATATAGCAAGCAGCAAAGGTTGATTCTAGAACGTATATATGAACCGAATATTTGGTTCGTATACTTTTTAGTAATTACTTAATGCTATTCTAAATAGAACAGACTATAAGCTTGTAGAAATGACGTGATATTTTTTCTTTGCTTTACTTTTCTTTTAATATTTATATTAATTATCTTCAGTTTAATTATCAAGAGTGACTTACTTTTCACTACAATACCAATATTGACTTTTTAAAAATCAAAACTTTTTTCAATATAACTACGTATATTTATAATCATTTCATGAGTTTTCGAATCCAAATACCGACTATAGTACGAAAAGTGTATGTTTCGTAAATGTATGATGGAACTCGATCAAGTTCAATCTCACAAAACGAAGATCAGTAGTCTTCTCTTTAAACTAGAAATTAATACACATCGATGGCATTATATATATCTAAAGTAGATATTCTTACTCGTGAGCAGTATAAAGATTTGAATTAATAAAATAATCGAAGCTATGTTGGATATATTGTTATCAAGGACATTCTATCATACTCCTTACTTTTCAACATTTTCTCTGATTGGAAACTATACCTAATTAAAACTATTAAGAAATCTACCGACGTGCTATCATAGACGATGAAGGTTCTTGTCTTAGTTTATGATGCATAAATAAGTAAAATGACTTATTCATTTGTAAAAGGTCGTATTCTCATTCATATTCTGTTCAGTATGTAACAATACTTCGCGTTTTTTTTCAAAATTTAAGTCATGTCATATTCAGTTTTTATGTGAAAAGATGTTCTCTTATCACTTTTACGATTGTGACTTTCATAGTGATTAATTCATGGCTAGGTCAAATTTTCCATCAGAACTATGGTTTTGCTAAGTGTCTTTTGTTGAAAAGAATCGCTGTCGAGAGCTCATATTTTATCAGAATCAACACTCAATGAGATTAATTACGTCATGGACACACTCTCAACCTTGTAGATATTTATGCTTGCTCACTAAATGCAGAACACGAACAATTCATCTACGTGTTTAAAAGTATTAGTTAATTGTTTCATAGTTCATACATGTCTACTGATATTTTCATAAGAGTACTTCAATGTGAAGTGTCTTCATGATAAAATCTTCAAAAGTTCAACGAATGTATCCTTGATGAATATGTTTGTCATAAAGCTTTGAAAAAAACAAACAAAAGACTATGTTTTCTCTTTGATGTCACCAGTCTCAAAGTATAGAATATCTCAACAATGTCATGTAGTAGTTTTTAGCATAGAAATTCATTTCATATTGTCCTGCATTGATCAATACTGATAAATAAATTGTTTGAGTCACGGATGATTGATGGAACACAATTTCTCGAAGTAAATGAATGATAATATACTTCATAGTTGATGTACAAGCATCGACATGTTGATATATACTGGAAATGGTGATTGTTAGGATGAAACAAAAAAAGCAGCTATTCCACTAAAAACTGCTACTATTAGTTCACAGCTTTAGTCATGTGTTTGCAAAGTAAAATTTATCGATAGTTCATGTGTAATTGATTGAAATCGTCATTGCTACTTTCTAGATATATCTACAATTTAGAAAACACTGTAAAAAAAAGTAATAAGCATGTAAGTGCACAGAATATTGATGATAATCAACAGTAAAGTCTCTCTAATGTGAGCACCGTTGGAATTGAGAAAAAGTGATCAGTTTACGGAGGTGCTCATTATCGGAAGGCTTTTAAATTTTTTTTGTTCAAATGATGAAAACTTATTCATATTCGCTGTTCGATAATGTAAGATGACTTTTTTCTTTTTTTTTTAAAGATGACTTTTCATTCAAATAATCATCTATTTTTCTTAAACAAAACTAATCTTTCCTAAAATAATTTTTAGTAGTGCTTTGAATAGAAATCTTTGAATCAAAATAAATATCTGTAAGTTTGAATTCAATTTTATCTAAAGCTCGATAAATTTGAATATATGTTGCATAAGAGCAAATAAACGTAATCGGTGAACAATTTGAATTGCCCCACTAATCGTTGGTGAAGCTTCCTTCTTATCTCTGTTTTTTCTTCTGCATGTTAAAATTCACCTGTTTGATTAAAATCATCAATTAAAATATATAATGAACCGTTTTGGCAATGTGACGAAATTTCTGACTAATGGCTACTCTTACTATCTAAGAAGTTTTTTTCTTCTTCTTAATACCAAATGAATAGTCTATCTCATCCTTATGTGTTACTTTATCGTTTATTACAATGCAATATGCATAGAAATATTTATTTCTCGTTCTTCACATGATTGGTAGAACATACGCTGCTCACATTCTGGAGTTTATTTTTACTCACGAGGCTGAGAAAAAAGCGTTCACGGCTCAGAATAAGGAGGTGTACACAATCGAGAGGTACTCATAAGTAGAGATTTTACTGTATATGTCAAATTTTGTACGACTAAAAGCATCATTGTTAAGTAATAATTTAATATATGAAAATTGTCATGGTTATTCATATATCTCATTGTAGAATCATAGCTATGCAGTACATTGAATATTTTCGCATGTTTTTTTTTCTAGATATATGCACCAAGACCACAATATTTTGATTAACAATTAGAAGAAGAAAAAGGTATGTATTTATCAGTAAGAATGTTTATCCGATTAGAATATTGCATTCAATTTCTACATAGTCATATAAATTGGTAAGTGAGAGGTAGAGACAACACGAAGAAAACGTAAGATAAGCAAATGAATGTTTTTGCAATACATGAATTCAACTGTCGAAGAAAAAAGATCCACATAATGCGTAGCATAAAGAAATAAAAAAAAAAGAAAAGAAGACAACACAAATGAAAATATTACTTATATCGAAATAAGTCGTAAATTGTACTCGGAGAGAACGAAATCCCACACAGTATTATTCATTGAATGCTTACGTTATAAAACCATTCAAACTTCTATTGAGAACAACATAAGCAACATCTTTCGGGTGGACAAAACAGGAAGTTATTGTTAAAGGCGTAAAGAAATCGGTCTGAAATTGAAGTAAAGTATCGCGATAAAAAAGAACAGTTATACACTCTTTTTTGCTAAAAGAAGCTCTAGTCTTAAGTGGGAAATTCAATTAGTATAATGCTCTAACTATAAATAACAAGAAATTCTTATCAGAATTTCTTTTTTTTTGTACTAATGTAGTATCGTCAATTGTGATAGGTAAACATGTGAGTTCAATTTCAATCTTAGTTTCACAATCTTCAAAATAAATATATAGTCAAAATATGTTCTAATCAATTTGAATTCGTTTGATTTATTTACACTTACTCTATTTCGTAGTCCAAACCGATGTATTAACTCACCAGTGTAAACTTTACATGAAAACGGTATGTACGTCTGAGAAGATTTTCATTTTCTCAAACTACTACGTTTTTAAAATAGTTTAGCTGATAAGTAGGAAAAAGTTTTATTACTTCACAATAATAATGGTCATAGTTATTTTTCTAACGCAAAGAGATTATAGCAAAGCATGTTGAAATAAATGCGAGACAACAGTATTCCGCACGAAACATGTTCGACTTTCATTTTGTTTTTCAACAATATTTCACTTCGAGAAAAGTTTTTGAAATAAAATATAGTATTTAAGTGACCAAACAACATCTTTTCTTTTTCATAAGAATATCAACGTTGAAAGAATGTCTTGTATTATGCGTCCCCATGCATAAGATATATAAAGAAAACAGTGCACTACCTTGACTTAGATAGTTGAAGGGATATTTTTCTTTTCTTAATTTTCAGTTGAAAATAATACTAATTCAATAATCTGACAGAGTGCCATAGATTAAATACATATTCAGTTACAAGATAAATATTTTCGATAGATTTGCGGCATCTGTTGATGATTGGTTAAAAATAAAATGATGGCGAAGCATAGTATTTCCTAGGCATCGCAAGTTGTAAATGGCTGGTGTATTTTTTCATTTCCATGACTCACTCACTTATGTGAAGTGGAATATTCTTTTATTAACTTGAAAATTCTTTAGTCAATCGACTGTTCATTTTAGTTTAGTATCGTTTTCAGCAACGGATTGGCGATAAGAAAATAAACATGATAACCGGCACAGCTATACCAATGGATACTACGAATCAAGAACAAATGACAGACCCCATCGTAGATGATACGATTCGAAATGTATCACCTGAGATAAACGAAACTGGTAACAGAATAATAAAAAAAAAACATGAATTTTCAAGTGTTACCCCTATTTTTTATGCCTTCAGCAAATATGGATTCATCCTCAGACGATGATAAGACGATTAATAATGACACTCATCGTAGTAGCAATAATCAACAAAGAATTAGTACTTCCCCTATCAATGTTACTGGAAATACGGCATCAACAAGTAGTAGTACTAGACAGCATACACCAAGTATAACAACAAAAGAAGAATATGTAAGATTTTATTTGAATAAAAAAGAAAAGAAATGAATGTTGTTCTATATACTTTGGAGACATATGTAGGAGATATTTATGGAGAGAAAAAACATGGTAAAGGTGTTGTATCTTGGTCTGATGGTCGTATGTTTACAGGTACATTTTTTGCTGATAGACAACATGGATTTGGAACTTTTCATGATCCAAATATTTCAGAATTTAAGGTTATATTTCATTGGAAAGAATGTCAATCTTCATGATGAATTATTTCGACTTTTTTAAAGGGTTTATATTGCCATGGCGAACGCTTCGGTCCTGGAATATTGTTGTATGAAACTCTGCAATGTGCTGATGTTGGTCTATGGTTAAACCAAGACCTTATTCGTCTACTTTGTCCTCATCCAAAACTTACATTAGATATTACTATAACAGATAAAAGATCTCAACATTCATCTTCATTTATGGTACCGTCATGGTATTCACCACAAGAATTACTATCAACTGTATCGGATCATGATTTTTTATTGAAGAATAAATCTCAGACACTTTTTTGCAGTAATATCCAACAAGGTAATTCCTCACTAGCTCGATATATTATTGAGCGTGCCGATCGAGTAAAAGATGCAATCAAAGATAAACGTGAACAATTAGATGCTTTCTTATCAAGTATATACGAACAAAACGATGAACAAATATTAAAAGAAAAAGTTTCCAACGAACGAAAACCAGATCTCTTACCACCTAATCAAACATATGAACAACGAAAATTGTATTATTATACGAATAAATTTTGGCCATTTAAACAACGAGCATCGTTTCCTATCGATGATATTTTTTCAAGTAAATTATATTGATGGATAGAAAACAAACGGAAATGAATACTTAATCTGTATTATGATTTATTCTTTAGATACTCGCTCTTCCTTTCCAAATCCAGGACCATTAGAAAGTGCTTCATTAAATCTATTTGAATTATCTTTTAATGGTCAACAAAAAGATGTACGTAGTCTCTTAATGCAACGACTTGCATATGTTGATGTATGTGATTCTCATGGATTGACTGCATTACATTTTGCAACATACAATGCACATATGAATGTTGCTAATACTCTGCTTGATTTTGGTGCCAATGTTAATCAATTATCCGATGATGGTTTAACTCCATTAACTATTGCTTTTCTTCTTTATTATGGCAATGATCCGTACGAAACAACGAATACAGCTCTAGAACATATAGATCCTGTAATATTAAATCCTCGAACACCGAATCCTACAGAAACGAATACAGCAACATTATCGAAACAAAATGAAACAAACGCTTCGAATCTTCTTGATGAGGCAAAATTCGTTTCATCATTGGAATCCATGAGTTTCAATAGTTTAGAAAGAAAAAGTACGTATATGAATTGTATTTCAATTGATTTCTTTTTTTTTTCTAATTATAAATTTCTTATTGAAAATTTTAATAGATGCATACGGATATGAACTAACCGATAGTCTACGTGAGCGCATTCGTAATGAAACATTTCGTGAATCAATTTATTCTCTTATCGGGTACATCTTCATTAATATTTAAATTTGTTCGTTTTGAATTTTTTTTTTCGTTTTTAAGGCTTCTTCTTCGTCGTGGTGCTGATGCAACACATAGTGATTGGCCATTGCCTATACTAGCCATGGCTGTTCGAGCTGGTGACAAAAAAATGGTTGAACTATTATTAAAGAAAAAAACTCAAGTTAATTGTAAATTAGATGCTATTCGACATGCGAGCTTAACTCCATTACATATTGCGTGTGGTAGTTTATCAGAAAATGCTGCTGATATTGTTCGATTACTATTAGAACATGGTGCTGATGTTAATGCCGAATCATCATCAGATAATAAAGAATATCTATCACTTGTTGATCCAATTATTGTAAATTCAAATAAAAAAGTAATTACATAGTTTCAATTCATTTCTAATGATTATACATTAATGTATTAAATTAAGATTGATATTCAAAAAAATGGTCGTACACCATTACATATAGCATGTACACGAGAAGCAACAACGGAAACATTGAATATTGTTCGAATTCTTCTTGAATATCAAGCAAATTCGAATGCTGTTTGTAATGGTCAAACGCCACTTTCACTTGCCATTGCTCTTGGAAATCAACCTTTAGTTGATTTACTTCTTGATCATGAAACTACAGATCCATCGACATCACTCGGCTTAGGAAACGGAAATGCATTGTGTACAGTACTATCCACATTTTATGAAACCGGTTGGACGTATGCAAAACGTTTACAATTAGTAAAACAAAACAAAAAAAGAAAAATCAATCATTATTTTAACTATGTTCTAATTTCGTTTCATTTTACGTTCACTCTAGATTGATCGTATCGCAGCAAAAAATCCTAAGGCTCTTCATCCGATTCGATTTGGACCAAAACATACTCAAGGTTCAGTTGTTGATTTCACTCATTTTATGTTTACTGCTGTAAGCTGAAATGTGTCATATCGATCATAGTTTATATGCATTAACTTCTAGGATACTCGAATATCTCAAACTCCGTATCATTCATTAACAAATCAAGAACGAGTTACGCACGGTGAAAGAAAAGAATTACTTGCTTTTATAGCCAAACGATTTCGTGAGGAATATCCTAAATATGAAGAATCTTTACGTTTAGTAACACCAACACTAGGTATACTATTAATATACGCAATCGAGACGTTTTCTATCTCTCGAATGTTATATCGAATCTTTGATAGATGTTCAGTCTCAAGAAACAAGTCTTGCTACTCAATTGACACAGAATGCCATGCCAAGAGGTCATTCAATTGTAACAGAAAAAGCTACCGATGATAGTTCGAAGTAAGATATAATAATTTAATTGATTTCCTATATCATAGAAATATAAAATTTTCAAGCACTAAAGTATCTGGTCCGTTTCGTTATTGTGCAACATGTGGTCGAAGCACTGGTGTTAGACTTGAAATTTGTAAACGTTGTCAAAAAGTATCATTCTGTTCCAAAGCATGTAAAGGACATGGATGGAATGCTTTTCATCGATATCAATGTATTCCATCACCAAAATTAACTAGTCCACTCAACAGAACTGGTATGAAATGAGTAAAATTTTAAAAATCTCATCGAAAGATAAAATACGGAAATTCTTTTTTTCATTTTTTCTCATGATTACAGCAAAAGCAACGTCAGCAAAAATGCAGGTATGGTTTATATTCTTTTCTGTTCGGTTTTTTCTATTTTTTTACTAGTAAAGATCAAAATAAGAACAATTACAGTTGCCTTGTATTTGTTCGGATATCAATCAAACGAATCATTCGTATTTGTCTAAATATTTGAATATATTTTGAGGTTAATTACGTGAAATTCTACACGTTTGATTTTACTGTTCACATGATTGATTTTTCAAATATCATATGCACTTGTGTCGAAAGATCGATTTTTATTCAAGACATTCGTTTTCGTTTCTAATCTTTTCCACTATATTTTTAGGATTTCAGGAGTTTAGATCAAGGATTATCAAACGAAAGCGTCCTACCGATGAAAGATGCGACGAAAAAAAATACTGTCAATCGATTGCCACCTCTCACAGCAGCGAAATTATTACAACAGCAACGATTAAGAAAACTTGGAAGATCATCTTCAACTTTACCATCAAGAGTACCAAATGCATTGGATGGTATTCAACTATCATGGAATTACACATACAATGCACCGGAGAACTACAGTTTTAATTGAATCGCATTTATTTTTCTTGTGCTTTCACAGCTCATCAGTATTCGATACCTCACTAATTGTATGATACCGGTGCTGGAGACATAAACATACTTTGATTAACATTGATATATCAAATTTTTATAATAATTGAATAAAAAAAAACCAATTTTCTTTTGCACATATTTAGACTTGCCTTTAGTATAAAATATATTATTAAGTCACTATAATCTATTTGAAGCTTAAAGATTATAAACGAATAAATAAATCGTAATGAACAAAGAAAATTTTATTAATGCGATAGATCATAGGATAAAATGAATGTAAATTCAACAATCATCATTATTGTCCTTCGTTCAGTCTAATGCTGAACAACATTTTTCTTTTTTTCTTCAATTCAGAATCAATGCAGATTTTTTTGCTCGTGTCTAATCTTTTCAAACAAGCATAAAATTTGAAAACAACGACAATATGCGTTTTTTTCTTCTAGCGAGCTTTACAGGTTATCATACTTATTTGAATAACATGAGTAGTTCTTTTTTTCTTTGAAATATCCGGTTTTGGTGTTTGAGAATTTAAAAATAATTCAGAAGAAATTGTTGAAAATAATCAATGAAGAACAGAATTAATACTCTCTTTTGACGAGTCTCGAGTTGTGAAAAGTTGTTATAATTGGCACATATGATGAATTTAAAGTCTTCAAAGCTACAATATGACTTCATAGCGAGCCAGCACTCATCTAAGAAAATATGTCAAAGACAGCTGTATTCTTTTGACATTAATTTTCATCGGTTCACTTCTTTTCCTTTTAATAATGCTAACAATATTGGATAAATGATTACTCGGTCTACTTAATGATGTGATTCAAGAGAAGCCAAGTAACTATGTCGCATGCTGTTCCATGGCTTTTTTTCTCTACTACCCGAGCAGACAAGAATTTGGAAACACCCGTTTAAACGCACCAAAAGGGAACTGCAATTGTGATTCATTCATGCTGATTAGTAAAACGCAAAAAAGCGCTTTTTTGCATAAAAGTTTTACTCTCGAAGTTTGAAAACGGCAAAAGAATCCAGAAATTGAACAAGTGCTTGTTGGCACTAGATTCTTGTCTGCTTGTGTAAACAAGCACTGAACTTATAAAATAGTTCCATACAAAGAGATGGATAGTCGCGTTAGATAAGTACATCAAATTAGCATACAACAACGTCTAATGTTCTATTTATCAAGCTATTTCATCAATGAATTATGTGAAATAATAATGAAGACAGCAAAGAATATCCTCATCCACTATGCGCATAGACGTATAGTCTATTTATTTTCTTGTAAAAACTCCATTGTAATGGTGTAACAATACGAATGATTAATAAATACTTGAGATAGAAAAAAAATTACTTAACTTATTATAAAAATAACTTCTTTTTTATCCTCAAATTTTTATGTAGATTATTGGAATTGTTGTTCTTCCTTTTCTGGAATTTCTTCGAAACCACTTTGATTCCATGGTTGTTCATTACCATCGAAAAAGATACAATACACAATGCAACCGAAAATACCTACACCTGCTGATAAATTGAAAATTAATTGCCAAGCACGTAAGGTTTGCTAGTTAAAGGAAGTCAAATGAAACAAAAAATCCTAAAGAAGAATTCAAAAATTGCCTACATTATTATTAGTTATATGACCGACAATATATGGTGCGACAATACCAGGAATCGCAGCCAATGTATTCGTAATACCGACAAGAGTACCTTGAAAAGAAACAACAAAAACGAATGAAATAGGCGTATGTAATCATAGAAATTAAACCAGCGTAATTGCTTGCAATGTCAAGATGTGATATCTGACAACCACTTGAATGAAAACCAATAAAAGCGACAGCTAATGTTATACAAAACATAGCAGCCACTTTACTACAGCCAACATAACCAACAAGTACCAGAAATAACGACGAACCAACACCACCTATGATCAATAATGAAATTCATATGACAATTGAGTCCACGAAAACATATAAAGAATAATGATGTACAAAAAGAACTTACCAATAATTGTTTGTATTTTTCTTACAGCTGTGGTTGACATGATTTGTCGATCTCGAATATAATCAGCCGTTCGACCACTTACAATAATAACAATCATTATAAATATATAAGGAATAGCAAACATAAAACCATTCTAAAATTTCATATAAATATACTAAAGAAATTAGCTCGTACTAACAGAGCCCCGACTAATACCTTTTGTAAATTAAATTTTAATATCGTAGCAAAATAAGTTGGTAATGATGTTAATAAAACATAATAAACGAATTGAATGCATGTTGACACAATAGCAATCGACCAAAAAGGCAGCGAACGAGCAATGGATAACCATGGTGTTTTTAGCTAGAAAAATCGATGAAATACGATTGAAGTAAAGTATTAGAAAAATATAATAAACAACCTTCTTTGGTTTCGGAAGACTAGTTATCAAATACGTTCGTTCTTCTTCTGAACATCGTGGATGATGTGAAGGAGAATTGTAAGAAAAAAAACACCAGAAAATAAACCATATACACGTAATTATGCCTACGTAGAATTTAGAAAAATTATCCTAGCGAAAAAAAAATTCTTTTTCTAAACACTCTTACCAAAGACATAGAAAGCTGACGGCCAGCCACCCATAAAATCCGATGCACAGAGAATACCTGCCAATGGAGTTGTCAATATGACGCCAACTTCTTTCCCTATTAAGAAAATTAAAAACAAAATTCAATTTTTACTATTATCCATTTCAGTCAATCGAACCATACCAGCATGGGCAATTGGTGGAATGATGCTTCTTTCTAATGGTGGTACCCATTGACCCCATAGTGCACCCACGCTTGGGAATGCCGGGCCCTAAATAAGATAGATTTTTTCAACAACACATACTATGAATAATGAAATTTTCTACCTCAAAAATACCAATAAAAATACGAATAGCAATCAGAAGACCAACATGAGTCTTAGCTGCAATCGGAGTTAGTAGAGTAAGAATACCGGCTATTAAAATACCACATCCAAACATCCATTTAGCACCAAATCTTTCAGCTAGTATTCCTATTTCAAGTATAAGAGTATGAAAAGACTTTGTTCAAGTTTTATTCTATGTTTACCACCAATAAATTGTGAAAGAGTATAGCCATAAAAGAATGCACCAAGTATATAACCTTGTGTGTGTGGACTCCAATCAAATCTGTCGTGCTAAAAATGAAAAAATTGAAGAAAACTTGCAATGTCATAGTTGTTCAAGAATGCAGTCTTATTGATCAACCATCGATGTATTACGGCTCGAATCATTGATACTTGATGGGCATGCTTCTACGGATTCATTCGTATGACTTTGTGGTATAGTCATAGCAACGATGGCTACTGATAAGTTAACGCGTAGCATATACAAACAAACAAAACCTAGGAAAACCCATATAGACACAACTAAAAATCATATTACATCTACTAAAATATTTTATGAATCAATAAGTATAAACAGACCATGCCTCGCATATACTCGACTACAACACGATTGAGGCTTGGCATTGTCAATACTATCAGAATAGCCTAAGAATGGTTGTTGATCTAATATTGCATTGACTGTATTTTTATGATCGTCATTCAATAAAGCCGATGTACTTCTACGTGTCTTTTGCTCAGAAGACATCTTATGAATTAAATGATGTCCACTGAAGTCAACAAACACACAAAAAAACGAAAGAACGAAAATAGAAAAACAGACAGTGTCATCAAATCGCAATAACAAAAGAAAAGAAGATGAATACTTTACGTCATCATACTCTCGACGATATAATAACAAACATGCCGACATCTATTTTTTTCTTTGTAACCCTTTCGAATCAACTATTTTGAAAGGCTATCTAATGAAGCTCACATTGAATAGTATGGAGAACACATGCAATTCAAGACACGTATAATGACATTAAAAAAAGTATTCATCATTTATTCATTATTTTCACTTATTTACATAACTTTGAGATCAACAGCAAAGTTATCATGCAACACCTATAGAAATTACAATCCCTATTATTATATCAAACATTTATTAAATGACAAAATAATATATTTTGCTTGTTTTTTGTTTTATATACAAACACAAATTTTAGAGTTTAACGATGTAAATACTCATATTGTCTGTGCTATCTCGTCGCAGACATTCATCTAGTAATTGTGCCGCAATAGTTTCTAATTTTGTTGATGCAGCACGATCAGCAATAAACGAAGCTACCTCTTCATTTGTCATGACATCCCATATTCCGTCACATGCAAGCACAAGAAATGCTGCTGTTGAATCTCTTGGATATTGAACAATATCTGCCATCGGCGGAACAACATTTTTATCCATTGCGAAGTCTCCTAATACACGTGTCATGGCTAATTGATTTTCTACACGTAAAACATCGCCAGCAAATGGTTTAGAAATTTTTCCTCCAGCTTCATGAATACGTTCTTGCTCAGCAGGATCATCTGGCTTATGATCTAAATACATATTGTACCATATATATATATATATATATCCATAGATAGTTCATAGAAGAAAAAAAAGAAAACGATTAGCTAAAGAATGAAATAGAAGAATTACCCTCGGTATGTGCTAAAACACGTCCTTCACTTGAAAAAATAATAGCGCGAGAATCACCGACATTCATTAAATAAATTTGTTCCGGACCAATAAGGCATGTTATCTAAACATCGAAAAACAAAACTATAAAAAATTTCACGTCTGATAAAATTAATCGAAAAAAACCCACACAAACACATCCGCTATCATCTTTAACGATGCTTTTTAGATGTTTGTCTAGTTCAAAATAAGCTTGTTTGATAACAGCATGTAATGTTGGAATATCCAATTGAGATGAACAAACAGGTTCACCAGCATTGATTTTATTATCTTTTTGCAGAGCAAGCATTTTATTAAGTGCATCTAATAGATGTGCTTCAAGATGATCAGCAGCATGTTTTGCTGTATCAATACCTTAAACAATGTTGAATGAATTATTTGCTCTTCTAAACACTGTCTTTTCTTACCATTGTGTCCGTCAAATATAGAAAAGTATGACCATAATTTCCATGATGCATTATCGAATGAAAGTAAATGCTTATGTCGATCTTCCATCGTTGAACGCCAACCTTGCATTGCAGCGAAACCAAAATTTGAATCACTCATTAAATCTTTCTCTGAATGTGGTTTATCAGAAAAAAGTTTTGCTAATTCATCCGCTTCTTCTTTATGATTATCATGATGACGACGGAGACTAAATAAGTGCCTCTTTCTGTGATGATCACGACTACGACCAAAAAGTGCTTCTATACCGGCGTGTAACATTTGATTTTTCAATTCAGCTTATCGTTAATACGTATGTTTTTGTTGATTTAAATATTTCAGGGGTGGTATCGACTGTGTGTCACACTATTAGTAGCGTTCCTATCAAATGTATGTTTTGCTGCTCTATGCGCTGCCATGTCACGTTTTTTCTCTCTTTCTTTCCTCTCTCTCTCTCCTTCTTTCTTGTACTTCTAATGGTTTCTTTCCTTTTTTTTCTTCTTCTTTTTCTTCGTGCTCTTAAATATTATTGTAGAACGTACAAGGGCGTATTGAGCTCGCAAAATTGAATCATACAGAAGAAAGTGCCAGCTATTATTTATCGTTCTTTGAGTTAGACTTTGTCTCATACATACTTGTGTTTTTTTTTCGCTACTTTTTTTATTCTTCTCTTATACACGAAAAAGAAGGCAGATTTCCTATTGTAATCAATCATCTAATCGATGACTATAACTTTGTTTTCCCTGTATTCAATAAATACAAAAGATAATATAGTTTTCTATTTCTTTTATACAAAATACCGATCGGCTATCATTATTTATATTGAATAGAAAAATATTTTTCGCCAATTAATTTATATGACTACATGTGTGTTGAAATAATACTGCTTTAAAACGCAAGTTTATGATAAAAATAATTAATATGCTAATGAGATTTATATCTACTTTGGATGATTTGAATACAATAGGGAAAAAACGACCAAGCGTTTTCATTATATTGTTTGAATGAATCGATTAAAATTAGAAAAAAATAATAAATACTAATTGAAGAAAAATACTTCTGACAGTTCCTATCTAATAAGTTAGAAATGCAATGCATTTGTGAATGAAGGGTTATTTTAACATTGAGTTATGATTCTATGTTCATGTGTGTATAATAGGAATGTTTATTTATAGATAAGTAAATTTTTGTCTTTATGGAGAAATTTTTAAATATGAAACACAGTATTGTTGTACAATAAATATATGCTTGATTATTGCCGACATTCAAATACACTAGGTTTCGTTGCATGACTGACTGTTCAAATGGAAGAGCCGCTAATCATAGAAAAAACAATTTTATGCAGACGAAAAACGATAAACAGTGTCTTTTGTTTGAAAAGATCGCTAACCATATGATTTTATTCTCATCATAGAAGTTGAATTCTATGATAAGATAGATTGATGAAAGAAAAACAATTATATGTGAAATAAAGAATTGGCATCCAGATAATGTCAAGGATTAGCTATCATATACAACGGTTTCATTGTCATGTTAACTTTGATAATAAAAATGTGTTGCTTTAATTAGTTTTTAGTTTTCGTCAGTAATTCTATACATATTAAAATGTTTCTTTTGAATAAGAAAACTTATAAATAAACTTTAATGTGCTATTATAGAGAATTAGAAATCTAGAAAAGTGCTCGTCATCCTCTTTTTTAAGAGAAAACGCAACATATAAATCTAACTGACATTTTTTGAAATGTTATAAACATCATCTACAATACACTATTCATAAACGTTTTGATGACCTATGAATGTAACTTGCGACAAGGTGCTCTATTTAATCATGAAAGTTATTTTTCTTGAATAGAAAAATAGGCATTAAAAAAGATGTAGACTTATTCAACGTATTAGTAGGTTCTGAATAGTTGATTTATATTAAAAAAAACCTCTTTTGATATAAACAAGGTTTTTTTTTGTTCTTCATGTTGTACTTTCACGAGCCTATTTTCATTAAAAGAATGTAAGGATTCGACTCGATCGTTTTCTTGCCAGTAGAATACTTGCAACAAGACCTCTTTGAACTTTTTCTGCTTCGATAGATTTCTATTCTCATAGGATCAGCCTTTTTGAAATCTTTGATGTTGGAAACAACAGACTAAGTTCATCATCATGATGAGATAAATGTGAAACATACCGAAAAAGCGAGTTCGTTAAAATTAGATCAAACGAAGTTCTTGTTGTTGTTGTTTTTCATAAAGCTATCGACCTTCTACTATCACCTACAGTGCGGGTGTAAATAGTTTCAACAATCGTTGTTTTGACGTTCCATGTTATTCATCCCAATATAATTATATCCAACATGATAACTTTAAGCAAATGGCAAATGAAGATAATAGAAAAACTAATTATAATCTTGACAGAAACACAAGCAATTTCAAATTAGTGTTCTTGTCCGAAGCATTTCTTATTCTCATCAAATATTCTGTAATTAGTTTTGATTCTTATTTATTTCAATATTTATTGATGTAATACGATAGTTTAAAATACGTCAAGACATGTCTTTTCAAGTAGATCGAATAGATTCAATGTTCTTATTGTAATATATTTGAATTTCTTTTTTTCAAAAATTTTCCTGAGGAATGAATTTCACATTCTTGGACAAATTGAATTATGTATGAACCCATGTTACTGTATTATCTATCTACTACTAAATAGATAACAGTTGTGTGTTTCATTGATGAATTTTCTAGTTTCAATAACCTGTGCATGCATGCACATCTGCATCCATATTCACTCATAGAATCGTTACTCGATCAATTGAAATAATGAAACTAGTTTGAATTCTTACAATAGTTTGTTTCGATTTTGATTCATATTGTAGATGTAGAGAGAATTCATCTGATCGTAATACATGACAATATACTCCTTCATAGATAACATGTTAATTAGTTCCAAATATAGGAATAATGAATATTTTTATCGATTTTTCTATAAGTGGAAAACTATGCATCGATTTCATAACTGAAATAAAAGAAAATAATTTTTTCTGTGTGTGCAAACATGAGGATATTTGAACTATTACTACGAGTACATATTTCATTTGATACAGAAGTCAACGATTCTAGATGACGAAGAAAAAATATGATAGAGAACAGAAGGGAATTCTGCACATGCATGTTGTTGTTTATCATGACCTTTCGTTTTAGTACAAAACGTGGCACAGCAAAATTAACACAACAAAATCAACAGTTACTAGGGATAGATTAAGTATCTTCTCTTATTGAAATATAATACTTTCGAGGACTGTTTAACATGAGTGAGATTAGTGAATCGAATAAATTTCTAAAGTGTATAATATTCATAAACTCTTACTTAAAATAAAATATGAATCATAACGACGAAACTGGAAGCTAATGAAGAAATTACGCAGAAAATAAATTCGATAAAAACTTTTTTACCATCTAGAAAGTACGCAGTTTGATTTTTTAAGTATTTGTTCCTTCTTTTTGAGAGGAAAATAAGTAAAATATTCGTATATTATCAATCATATGACTGTAACGGTCAACAACAAAAAAAACGAACGGATGATGTAGATTATTGTTTTTATTAAATTCTGTAGCACTCGAATATCGAGCATGTTATAGAATTTTGTCTGTGCTAATATAGTTACGAGAATTCAGAAAATGATCGCGCAAATCATCATGAAGCACAAAGCAGAAAAATAATAAGGAAAGGAAAATCTTATTGAAGAGGAAATGACACGAGATCTATTCAATGGATTCGACGCAACTTATGTATTTGTACTCTTCAACTTAGATGCTATATTATTTTGTGCGCAATAGAATTCCTTGTCTGACATCGCGATAATGAATACTTCTCATACTCAACTAGGTCATAGGCAACATGTTCTCTCTGCTGTGCGTATCAAATATCAGGAGCTATTACTTAAAAATTTTCTTTGCTGACGAAGTAAAGTACCAGAATGATCGACAAGAACATAGAAGAAAGAAGCAAAAAATATTCTATCTACTGTGTTAATTTTATCAATTGATTTGAATGAAAAAAAAGATGCTACGATAGATAAATATAGAAAATCGAAGATCAACATTAGACTATTGAATACGTGTTCATGAATAATTCTTTTGTTTTTGAATAAAAGAGCAAAGCGATTGTGCCGGAAAGAACCTATTCAATAAAAGTTTGTCAGTAGTAGTCGAACAAAAAAGAAAACGATGTTATTCCATTTAATCGGCAGAACTTGTCATAAATTATATTCGAATAAGGAAAACCAGAAACATCGCAGTGATGAATTATTTGTCAGAAATGTTGAAGTAAATATTTATTGATAAATGGTGTTTATTTAAGATATATATTTCCTGAATGTTACTTCCGTTTAAATTTTTATAGCATCAATCTAAAAATTAAGCTTTGCATTCGGATTGATTGGTATTATTTACTTTTCAAATAAATAAGGAAATCATAGGAATGCCGCGAACATTCAACTCTATGAAGTTGTTTATCTTTGAGATCTCGACATGTGTTACTTGATCATATTCTTATTACGTTAACATACTAGATCACTATAGATCTTAGAATTTTACTCTGTAGCGTTGATTTAAATAGCTAATCTATGTTGATTGTAAGCGATCATAGATGAAAGATGCAGAAGACAAGAATGAAAGTGCATCGAAGTTACACAAGCTCGTCTAGAAGTAAAGATTTGATGGGAAAAAAAGGAATTTCTGACTGTACATCTTTCATGTCTAACTCAAAGTGTGAATTTTTTATTTGTTCAGATCAGCAACATCAATAAAAGAAAAATTTAACAGTAAGAATAGCAATAACAGTAACAAATAAGACTAATTATAAGAATCCCACAACACCATAGGAAAATATAATTCTTATAGAAGGATGACTTTTCGACATGATAAACAGATTAATACAGGTGTTACAGTATATATCGACAAATTAATCTTGTTTTACATTGCGTCGCTGTGTCAAATAGAAAAAAATACTTAAAACTATAGTTATAACTACAGCAGCACTGAAAAATCTTCCTACTGGAAAATCTCCATGTCTTAAACATTTATAACCATAATAACCAGTTTTACATAAACATAAAAAATGATTCGGTCCATTTGAAACACAATATGAATTCGATTCAACACAGATGTTTGTTGAATTGAGACAAAAATCTTTTTGATATTTACATACGACACCTACAGGATCAGTAGTTTGATTGATAACTTGCCAAACGTGTTTTTCACCAGGACATGAGAATTGTTCGGGTAGGAATAGATAATTAAGAACGCGCATACCAAGAAAATCATCGATTTTAGCATATTGAAGTTGAGGATTTAAACGAAGATCCATCATAGTTACATTAGTTAAATTCGAAAATTCTTTCAAACTTGGTACTTTGTTTAAATTCATATCTGTTAAATCAATGGCCAACACATTACTGGAATTCGATACAAAACAACATCGAAATTTTAATGTACCGTTTTGAGATTTACAATAATCAATAACCGATTCACTAGTTGCATTCTGATCTGTACATAAACTATCGATTTCAAGATCACCTTTGATGAGGACAAACAAGATACTGATGAAAATGAATTTTATCATCTGAAATGAAGACTGTAACTCCTCCTTGTGTTTTGTTTATTTTTTATGTTTATGTGTCAAATAAATTACAATATACATACAGAAAAATACGTTTAACATATAGACTGCTCTTTCTCTAATAATAAATACAATACAAAATAAATCGTGTGCGGAAAATCTTTGATATATCTGTAAACAACAATAAAAACAACAACAAAAAAAATTTTCAAATGTCACAACACCGAAAATAATACATGAATAAACAACATTGAAACAAGATCTGCGATTAACTTTAAAGATATATATATATATATATATATGTATGTATGTATGTATAAATAGATAGATAGATAGATAAATATTAATGTATGTATGTCTACTTTGCTTTGGTTTGCTTACAAGAATGTATATGAATGCTGATTAGTTATACAACAATAACGAAAACAAAAACAACATAGAAAAACAAACGGAAAGAAGAATAGATCATTATTTTTATACGACTAGAATATTTAAGAGACAAATAATAATTTCCTTCTTAAATTGTGTTTAGATGTCATCATTAATTAATAACATATCTTTTTCATTATCTTTTTTTGTTAAAGATTTGGGAATTAATTTGCTGGACAAATTACTGATTATGTTATTTTGACCTTGAGAATTCGATGCTGCTGAAGATTGAGCAGGTAATGGTGTTGAAATTGATTGTGTACCGCCTTCATGATAAGATGCATCAACAGGTGCTGCACTATTCGATGGTGATGATATACTGTTCGAAGACTGATTTAGACCGTAATTTGATGCTGATGATCGCTCTTCATTGGTCTAAATAAAAAATTGTCTAACTCAGATTTAACTGACTAAAACAAGTTAGTTTGATGAGAAAGAGAACATTAGTTCTATTTGTGTTAATTTCTATCAACCGAAAAGCTTAGATATACCCGAGAAATCTGAAATAGTACAGGAGGTAATTTTGTATTCTGTTGAATATCCTGATAGATAAATAGATCGATCAATTCATTGATTCATAATTTAACTAGATCATAGCGAACCTACCTGAGCACTATATTGTGTATATTCACGATACTGTGGATGAAAATTGTGTATTGCATCTAAAAATAAATATTTCATATAATCACCGATAAGAACAACTGAAAAGATCAATTAATTTACCATGCATGATATCTTTTGGATTCATTGTTTCTTTTAGATTATTTGAAATACTTTGCATTGTAGCTATTCGTCCACCGCTACTCGATGTGCCATGTCCAGAATTCGATGATGATGTTGAAAAAAAGTTCTCCCGTATAACATATGGTTGATGGGGAAATGCACAAAAAAGTGCAACAGAAGCTAAACACATTTCAATACAAATGAAAAAATTTTGCCAGCCTAAAATAAATAATCAGAAAAGGGATCATTTAAAAAATAGATATATATATATAAATACACATGTAAAAAAAATTCTTCGAAATAAAGTTTGCTTACCAGCGGCCACCGTGCCGACACTTAAATTTGTTTTTCCTTGGAAGGCTTGAATTATCCCAAATTGTTCGAATATGGCCAAAAGTACACCTAAAATCACATGGTAATTATTTTGCCATCTTATTTCATTCTATAGAAATATATTTAATTTACCTTGCCAGAATGTCAAAAAAATCACCGATTTCACAGTAAGAAATTTCAATACCGGGTCAAATTTAGCCAAAATAGGTTTAGTTGCTTCATAAAACAGGAATAAACCATAAAGTGCAAGTGATACAGACAAATTATAAATCAATGTTATATAAAGATAACCGCCAGCAGCTGAAAAATCGCCATCCTTATATTTATCAAATGCCTGCAGAACAAGCGTCACCAGAGACATTAAAGGTTTCACTAAACAAAATTGAAGTGTTGCCTATAGAAGAATAAATCAAAATTAGCACATTATTTTCTATTTGTCAACAGTTCGTTTTCTTTTACTTGTTTACAAAATCTTAAGAATCCTATTGTATACTCTTGATTTGAAATACAACATGTACATGTCCACCAACTTCGTCTAGAAAAATAAAAGAGAAACCAAAAATCATATCGTTTAACTTTATTCTTCGACATGCAACAATTTACTGAATATGTTTTCCACGAATTTCAGCCATGATAGCGCCCTCGCCACCCAAATATTCATAGCAAAGCGAAAGAAAGCTGTAGATGACAAAAGCTAAAGGTTTTTTTTTCGTCAAAAAAATAAAAATTGAAAGCCTATCGTTATTGCAATAAGTCAACAAACAAACCTTCATAACAATCTCGAATAGCATGAAAATAAACATAATAGGCATTATTTCTAAACATCACTAAACTTAACCATGAAACAAATGAATAAATAGGTACGATGAATAGTAAACGTATTATCCATTTTTGTTCTGATGGCACAGTATAATGACGTAAATGTAGATAGATCTAGATAGATATAGACAAGTATTTAATTAAAGCAAATAACAGAGTTATGCATTTTCGTACATGATAACCGGTTATAAAAATAGCTGCCCAAGTAAATGCACCAGCAATACTTTGACAAGCAGTTGTATGTAAGAATAGATGATTATTATAAACGACTGTTGTTGTCAAAGGTTCTGTTGTCGATTGCGTAGTAGTCAGCATTGAAACATTACTTAAAATTGCCAATGTTGGTGTTGTACTCATTTCCATTTTATTTCGTGTATTTCTTATCTAAAAAGGGTTAATATATATAAAGAGAGAGAGAATGAATTAGGACTCAAGCGAAACATTGAAGAAACCGCTTTTATCGTACTAGCGTGTGTTTCTTCCTAAGTATTGACGCGATTGTAATATGATTCAATAAGTAAGAAAACGATAATCTTTCTCAAAACGTAATCTAAAGGAGGAGCACATCTTTTTCTTCACGACTTACTTCTAACAAAAACAACAACTATTTTTTTTTCTTTCCTTTTCTTATACTTCAATTATGCGATCAATAATCTAGTTGGTGTGGCCATCTTTTTTTCTTCGCCTCGTCACTTCTTGCCTCTACGGTTGGCATTTACGGATCATCAAAAATAATAATTGAAAAATATGTTTAACCTTCTCTTTCATTCTCAGAATGACACCGAAAATACCTTTTGTCACGCTAACAGTTCACTGCTCCATTGTCGAGATGCTTGATTTCATCATTGACTCAACTGTATGTGAATCTCATCCTATTGGCAAAAATAATACAAGCACAATTTTATGCTTAGTTGAAATAAAAATTAATTTTTTTTTCGTTTTGAGCTCTATGATAAATTGCTTACTACAAGTACTTTAAAAAGAGAGGAAAAAGAAAATTTGTTATTTTTACTCGTCTCTTCGAGAAAAAATTATTGATAAGAATGAGACAATTATTGTATTGACGAATTTATTTTACTCGAATAGCAGAGTATTTATAATATTTCTTACGTTTAAAATAAAGAATATTGTAAAACGACATTTATTGATTGGTGCAATTTTTTTCTGTCATATAAAAATGACTTTTTCTTACTCTAAACTAGAATATAATCAAATACGACTCACGATTTGACAATAAATGTTCTATCAATAAATAATTGTTCTCGTTTGACATTGGTTTCCACAAAAACAAATGATCATAGTTTTATCGTATGCAAAACACAATGTCAGAGAGAATAAAAAGTCTTCATTCGCTTTCTCTGATGATTCTTTCGATTGAATTTCGATTACATAAAAATGTAAATTAGTAGTTCTAGATCATTTCATTTAACACATGTATTAAATAAGATTAGAGAACAGAATGGATCAGCCAGGTCACAATTCAATGAATTATGAAGAAATGGAACTACCGTTATTGTCTAATGAAGAAATTAAAGACGATATTTATCGAACAGAATTATCACCATCGAAAACATGTAAGTTTTAACAGACATATTATAATCAACTATACGATTATGTTTAGACGCTGTTCCTGCTCGATATGTTAGTACTTTGATTTTTTGCCAGTAGATTTGAAAAATATTTATTCAGTTTAGGTCGTCGCTATATGGGCATTCCTTGGTTTTCTCTTTCTATACTCATTGAGAGTGAACTTATCTGTTGCGATAGGTAGATATTCAGATTTCTATTTCTATATCATAAGATATCTTGTCATCTTTATTCTAGTGGCCATGACTAATCCACAAAATGGAAAAGATGAATTTGCAGGAGCTTGCCCTTCAATTGATAATAGTAGTAGTTCATCGTTTCATCAACAAATACATGTGAGCAAAAATCTAATCTAACAAGAACTATTTAATTACTTATTTAACTTCAAGGGTGAATTCGATTGGACACCTAAAACTCAAGGTTATATATTAGGTTCATTTTTTTATGGTTATGTCCTTACCCAAGTCGTTGGAGGTAGAACAATTTTTCTAAATTAATTATGCCATATTTGTTTGATTTCCTAATTGTTTTACTTTAGGCCTTTTAGCTGAACGATTCGGTGCTAAATGGATTTTTGGTGGTAGTATTTTAATAGCTGGTATTCTAACTCTTTTGACGCCCTTTGCAGCTCGATCTAATGTTTATGCACTTATTGCCATTCGATTATTAATTGGTGCTTTCGAAGTAAGGCTAATGCAGTATAGATGATTCGCTTACTTTGCTCAATTTCATAAAAAAAATTTCATGTCAGATAGGTCCTGTTACTTGCAGCCAGAATAGAACTAAAATGCAATTTCTCGAATGTTCTATTTTTTTATATCAAGCTCACAATTAGTTGAAAACACCGCTTTGTATCTTTGAGAGATTACTTTCAAACGAGTTGAGTATATTCTTAGAAGTACTAGATACGTTTTTTTGATTTCTATCTATTATACCACTTTTCAATGAAAAATCAGAAACAGTTAACATTGTAACCTTGTAAATAACGCTCGCTCATCTTTATCTTACAAGGACATATTTCATGAAAGCTGGAAATAATCACCAGAACACAATTAGAAAAAGAATTACTCACTCCAAAGTGTGACTATCATTATGTGTGACAAACAGCTCATTCGACGTCTGTTTTATGTCTGAGAAACAGGCCGTGAAAACCATACGGAAAAGAGCACAAGCTGAAATTGAATGCCAGTATTCTAGTTAATACTCATCTATTTTACTTGATACTGTAAAGTTTCTTGTTTATTAACTACTGTGTATTCGATAGACTAATTTTATGAGTTCGAAGAATATGCTCTTTTGTATGTCTACGAGATGCCCTCTCTCTCTCTCTCGATGTCAATTAGCTAGACTTGAATTAGATACATCTTGTTGAGTGTATGCCATTCTACTATTAATAATGGAAGGAAAAAATCATTGAAATAATCAACAGAATATTTGAAATCTGAATGTAAGCCATATGAAAGAAACTACTTCCTCTATCATTCATGAAGAACAGTATTGAATAGAAAAGACACGCAAACTTAGTCAACTCAGTCGAAATTCATATCATCATAAATTTGATCAAATCTCATGTCCATGCTAGCTACTGTCTCGAAAACATTTGAAGTCAGTCAAACGATTGCCTTACAAACTTCGATATTTAAAGTCTAATTTGATCTTGAGTCAATAATGAATCGACAAACGATAGACGAGATGCTAACATGAAAAAAAATAGAAAATCGTTATACTTGAGAACTAAGCCCTATCGCCAGAAGCTAGTTGTCAAATCGATTAAGGACACGTGAAAGTCTATCTATAATTAATTCATAAAAGCAAATCGAAAATAAAATTCATTGTGACGAATTTGGTGGAGTGTGTGACATTATCAAATAAAAATTGATCTATTTTTAGGCACCTGCATTCCCCAGTGCAACAGCATTGTGGGGCCGGTGGATTCCACCATTAGAAAGAAGTATAATTCCACCATTCGCTTGTACAGGTAAAATGAAAAGAAGCTTAAGACAAAGTTTTGATGATAATTATATATATTTTCTATTTTCAAAAAAACAAAAAGGAAAAGAAATCGGTATTGTGGTTACCACACCTTTAGTAAGTTACTTGTGTGCATCAACATTTCTAGGAGGCTGGCCATCAGCCTTCTATGTTTCCGGTAAATAGATCTTCTCTTTATTTAATCATTTTATTGTCTGACTGATGCAAAAATGTTTTTCAGGTATACTCTCATGTCTCTGGTTTATCGGTTGGGCCCTCTTTGCATACAATTCACCAAGTGAACATCCACGTATAACACATGAAGAAAGATTGTACCTTCTTCGATGTATACCAAAAGCAAAAAAAGTAACTTATAAGCGATAAGCTGCAAAAAAAGGAACGACAGAAAATGAATATTTACTTCTCCCTAATACTTTTAGAGTCCAACACCTTGGCGTCTTATTCTTACTTGTCGACCTCTGTATGGCATCGCTATTCAACATATCTGTACAAATTTCATTTTTTACATATTACTTACATCATTACCGACATATTTTTCCACAATACTTCGATTTAATTTAAAACAAGTCTGCTGTAGCTTTCTTTGTGTAGAAAACTTCTAACGAAAAGTATCTTTGTGTTTTTTTTTGTATACTTTAGAGTGGCACTATGTTTGCCATACCGTATGTTTTTAACCTGGTTTTTACAATCGTCTCAGGTCAGATAGCTGATCAAATACGAGCTCGGAAAATGCTATCGACAACCGCTACAAGACGATGGCAAACCATCATCGGTATAAGACAAACATTTATTTATTTAATATTTATTTTCTCTTCTTTTCTAGGAGCTTGTGGAACGTCATTTTTTCTTATTTTAGTTGGTTTTATTGGATGTAATCATGTTTTAGCTGTTATTTTTATTTCTCTATCAGTTGGATTTATTGGATTTCAGGCATCTGGTAGTCTTATCTCACATTTAGATATAGCAAGTAATTACGCAGGTTAGTTTGATTTGAAATTCATATTCGTAGATAGAAAAAAAAATATCCTATTAGGTACACTAATGGGAATAACGAATATGCTAGCAGCGATACCTGGTTTCGTTGGACCAATATTTGTTGGATGGATGACAAATCATAATGTACGATTTGATTTAGAAATCTTTTCTGTGAAATTAATGATTTATTTTATTTCATAGCAAACATTGGCAGCATGGACATTGATTTTTAATGTTTCGGCCGGTGTTTGTCTTTTTGGTTGTCTTATCTATTGTCTTTTATTTAATGGTGAAGAGCAAACATGGAATCGAGATGAAGCTGATGAGTGAATCGAATTGTTCATCATAACCAAAGTTCTTTCTATCGATGATATTCGTGAATCTTATTTTATGTTATTATAATAAAATATTTTTTTCACAGCCATATCTCAACATGAGTAGATGTCACTTGAATTCAGTTAAGGAATAGTATACAATCATCACACTATTTTGTGTGTGAATCAATTATATATTTCAAAAAAAACGTCATTGGTAACTCTTTAGTCCTTGTCTTGGGGAGCATGACTGTTCAATGAACGTTTAGTGAGGGCAGTTTTGCTGACAAAATACGAAATAATTCGCAATAGTACTACCTCAGTATTAGTGCAATTTTTGGCCGGTCTCTCTTACTTTACAGAGAGACTTTAGGGAATAGATGTGTTTTTTAATAGAAAGATATATCGATAAAAATTAGAAACAGCATCATTCGACTGTAAAATATAATTAAAGACAACAATCATACACAAGTTGTAATCTATACGTCCGCGAGAAAAAAGAAAAGAACCGAGTAGATAAGTATATCTTGTTTGTTTGATTTATGCTACGACTGTTAGATGTTACTCATCTTCAAGAAAACATTCATTAATGAGAAGAGAAGCGTTGTTTGGAAAATATTTGGCAATTCTGACGTATGTTCTATTGTTTTAATGTAAGAACGAGACAGACATATTTGTAAATTAGGAATGATTTTAGTTTCAACAGATTAATTTTAATGATCTAAAAAAATTGTTATGCATTGTTCTCGGGAAAAAGTTTACATAAGAGTTTTATTTAACCAATTTTCAATGGTTTCTTGCAATTATTGAATAAATCAATATATTTTTATTCGTATTATTGTCTGAAATTTATTTCCGATGTTTACACTCATTTTGTTTTTGGATGAAAATATTCGAAGCTATTACAAAGAATACATTGATGTCCTTCTAGTATAATTAAAACTTTGATACTGTACTCCTGAGAGTTTTACTTTGGTACAACATTCCCAATAATAATAGGTAATATAATAACAAGAGCCATAATAATAAAGCCAAAAACGAACAATAGAATATAAAGTGTTTGCGTCTTAGTACACATTCCATTTTCGGCTTGGCTAAACAAAGAATAAATTCTGCTATGCCAAATGACTGCTTCTTTCATGTTAACTTACGGTTCTAAAAATTGTACACCGTGCTCAAACCATTGATCAACATCATGACCGATCGGTTGACCCTATTTGAATCAGATAGAATACTTTACTAAGAAACATCATAGGAAAATGACACATGTTACGTATTCATTGGTATATCCATTACGGGTTGCATTCGCAAGAGAAGCCATGGTATAAAATTATTTTCTTATACTGCTGACTGTTCGTTTTTTTTTAATGAAGTGCTTTCAAAGAAAAACTCCGTTTATTTTTTCAAATTTTTAAAATAAACATGTGAACAATTTCTCTTTCACAACTTTCATGTCTATGTTGACATGTGGCATATTTTAAGACATTTATTAATCCATCCCACACAATACACCAAGAAGCATATGTCAAAAAGAAGAAATCGTACTTTTTTAAAAATATTAATCGCGAGATCGAAATAATCCATAAAAGCCATACGTATGCAAAATTTGAAATCAAATTCTTCAAAATATATAATCGCATGATTAAAATGCATTTTGAATTAAGATTTTTAAAGAATTCAAAAAGACGAGAAAAATTAAAGCTGAAAAACATATTTCAGTTGAGAAAACTTGTTCTCTTAATGCCACGTGAATAATGTAGTTTTTGATGACATAGAGATTTCACCTTTATCGATAGATAGTTATAGAATCTCAACATGAAAAGTACAAAAAGTTTGATTTCGTGAATTTCGATAGGATATGATCACCTCTATAGTAATCTAACCTATTAGGAATGTCATAAAATCGTTTACATCTTTAGCGTCTCGATTATGATCTGACATGGTGACGTCGGGCAAACGTTACTAGTAAATTACGAACCAATAATTATCATTTAAGTTCCAACTATGTGTTTTATTTTAGTCTTATTGTTAAATAATGTTACCAATTACTAGATTTGTACGAACCGTTTTGTAATTTAACTGTATCAGTACGTTGTATACAGAATAATCTATGATATTCTTAGTTTTCTTTAAAAATGCAATTAAATATTTTACGATTATTCGTTATTTTCCGATAAAATCTTGTTGTTATGATGTATTCTTATATTCTAACATAACATGACGATGTAAATTGCTTGAAATAGGATATTCATGTTTAGTGTTTCTTGTTAGTATTACAATTATTAACTTCTTTGTTTTTTTATATCTCACAAGGGAATAACAATAAGTGAGATATGAGTCATAGGTATAAAAATAGAAGCGTACTATTATGAATGCATCTTTTGTTTGAAAGTGATTAATCGTCACATGCGTACTTCAAAAAAGAAAATATGATATGTCGAGAAGCATAATACTACTTAGAAACAACTATCAAAAGACGAATCATGAACATAAAAACTACAGGAATGTAAACCTATGAATACGATATGTTTTTTTTACTTCCGATCGTAAATGCAAATGACATAATCCTTGTCTTGAATTCGATTAGAGTAATTCTAATGCAATTTGCAGCTGATGGTCGCGTTCTATGTTTAAAAAAATATTTGATGTGGGTATAGTTTCTCGTTGTTTTAGTTAACTAAATTCATTCGTTGTTCAACATGTTAAGCCATGCCGCTGAATTTATCCAGATTTTTTACAGAGATGAAACTTAGATAAATTAAGAAATTTTCTCGCACGAACCGTGATCATGTCATTCAAGTACTTTTCAAAAGCTTAATTATTCAACCATACACTTATGCGATCTCGATTTAGATTTTGTCAGCTATTTTTACTGATGTCAAGTATTGTCAGTATTATCAGACCGAAGTAGTTGCTTAAAAATGTTTCGACATGATCAAGATTAAAGATGACGGGACGACAAGATGTCATATCTGTTTGACTGAAAGAAGAACGACAATCTTTCGAAACTGGGAGTCATTTAATTAAAACTATGGATGTATCAGTTTGTTTCATTTAGATTAATATTAAATTATAAATGCTATATTGATATAATTTGTAAAAAATCGAACACAAAGTCTAAGAAATTTTTGCATGTCTATTGGTGTCACACTTGGGTTCTTACAGATACGATTTTTATTTTTTTAGCACAACAACTAAATATCTGAAGAAAAAACAGTAGTCAGAGTATTTTCATTGACATAGTCTCGATAGAAAATGATTAATTTTACAATCGTCATTGAATAGATCTCGATATACTCAATAATACCAGCATCTGAGTGTGTTATCATTAATATGAATGACAGTAACAGATAAACTACTAATATCGATAACGCAATGCAAGCTATTATGCCTAGACAAATACAATCAAGAAATCGATAGTTTTTCCATTCGTAGTATAAAGTGACGTATGGTAATATCTAATTAGTTTTCTTCCAGTTTGGAACTGATCAAGCAAAATTTGATCATAGTAGATTCCACTACAACTATCACTCATTATTTCTAGTGAACTATGGATGTTCTGTTAAAGTGTATTTGTATAATAGCGTAAATTCGCTTGGACACGAGTAGCTAAATCATATAGTTAAGAGTATATAATTGATACTGTCTGTGTATGCTTTATATTTGACTTACAACTATCAGCTTTTTTCTTCGTTAATTTTTGTAATGAATACTTAATAATGCTCGGATTATTTTGATTCATAACTGCAATATGTAACAAGTGATATGTTATTTTGTTTTAATATTCAATAGGATTATCCCATCTTCAAAGTTCAGTCGACATTCATATTTCATGGACGGTACCATTCAATCAAAATTTAAAAATGTATAGAATTTATCTGTGCACTTTATTTGTTTGCTATTGGTTTCGTATGCTTGTACTATTTATTTATTTAGTATATTTTCATGGCTATCGCATTCTTGTTAGGTGCAATTATCGTATTTATTCCTTGTATGATTATTATGTCACGTAAGTCAAAGTATTGTTTTAATTCTCCAATATTATCACAATCTTCAACATGGAATGCTAGTGACTATGAATCAAATAGTGATTTCTATGGTAAATTGACAGCAACATACAATTTTAATCAAACACATAATATTCGTTTGGATCGTCTTTCTTCATCACGTTTTCATCCGATCGATGGAAGAAGTGTTATTTATTTAAGAAAACAACAGCATATGTTAGATTTAAGTGAATCATCTACAACATTGCATTGGATTGATTTAGAAACAAATAGAACTATTCAACTAACTCGATCATTGTGGGGTGTTCATGATCAACAAGTAAATTGAAATGGATTAGGGACATTTTTTGTTTATATTTTCAATACAAATATAAACATGTCTTTGTTTTATTATTACAGTTTCATTGGATTGATAATAATACCATTATTTTTCTTTCTAATCGAGCACGATTTCGCCTTACACAAATATTTCAATTGAACTTACCAGATAAAATAGATAATATAAATGACTTTCTCGAACCAATTCAATTAACGTTTTATCCATTAAATATTGATAATTTATTAGTCAACCGTCAAGGTACACGTCTAGCATTTAGCTGTCAGGTTTATGCAAATTTATCGATCTTCGATACATTTTATCGAGATGAATTCGAGAAGACTAGTGATAGTTCTGTTTATATATTTGATAAATTATTTATTCGACATTGGGATGAATATATGCTCGGTCGACGTCATCATCCATTTCTTGTTTCAATACAACGTAACTCCACTGGAATATATTATTTTTCGTCGGCAGCAAAAGATATTCTTTTTAATATTGACAGTGATTCACCAACAAGACCATTTGGTGATGGACAAAAACAATGGTCATTTAGTGCAACAGGCAATTCATTTGCTTATACGAGACAATATGATGAAAGTAGTTCAGTTGCTTGGACAACAAATTTAGATATATATACTGTTGATTTAACATCGTCCGATTTTATCAGCCGATGTATAACATGTGATAATTTAGCGACTGATACCGATCCAAGATATTCTCCTGTTGATGATCAAATTCTAGTTTATCGATCCCAATCAATACCTTGCTATGAAGCTGATCAATTTAAAATGAAATTATACAATAGTATAGTTTTACTTGCACGATCAATAGATTCTGTATCTTATTTTTCCTTTTTTTTTCTATAGGCTCTAATTCTAAAACGATAACACTTCTTAATAATTGGGATCGTAGCATCCAAATGATGACATGGTCGAGTGATGGTCAATCAATTTTTCTAGAATTACCTGAAGAAGCAAGTCAAGTTGTTTATAAATTATCGAATTCATCCCTTATTTGTCTTTTAAATAATGGTACGTCAAATAATATTAATGTTCATCCAATTGATAATAATCTTTTTTTATTTACGCATCACAATTTCATGGAACCACCTAACATTTACTTGTATTCATCATCAATATCAATTCGATCAATCACTAATCATAATAAAAATTTATTATCAAAAGTTCGTATGAGTTCTTCGTATGAAAAATTCTCATTCGTCGGTGCAAATAATGATACTGTTTGGGCATGGCATATGGCACCTATCAACGGAACAAACCAAAAAGCTCCACTTGCTTTTCTTATTCATGGTGGTCCACAAGGAAGTTGGTCAAATTCTTGGAGTTACCGATGGAATTTTCAATTATTTTCATCTCAAGGTTATGCCATTATTGCCATTAACTTTCATGGATCGGATTCCTATGGACAAAATTTTACTAATAGCATTAAACAACAGTATGGGTCACTACCTTATCAAGATTTACAATTAGGATTAACAGCTGCTTTAAACTTATATAATTACATTGATGGCAATCGAGCCATTGCCATAGGTGCTAGCTATGGAGGTTATATGATCAATTGGATTGCTGGCCAAACACAAATGAATCAGCGATTCAAAGCATTTGTTAATCATCATGGTATATTCGATATGAGACAAATGGCTTATGCAACAGATGAATTATGGTTTCTTGAATATGACAGCGGTGGATTGCCACAATATGAAAATCCTCGAGCATTTGAAATTTTTAATCCAGTGAATCATGTTGCTAATTGGACTCAACCCATGTTAGTTATTCATGGAGGTTATGATTATCGTGTACCGGATGCCCAAAGTATTGGTACATTTACAGCACTACAACGTCGAGGTATTCCAAGTAGATTACTATTTTTTCCAAATGAAAATCATTGGATACTGAATCCCTTGAATTCAATTGTATGGTATCAAGAAGTGCTTGATTGGATGAATCAATGGACAAAATAAAAAATTTGTCTTCTTTTATCGATGAAAATACTGACTCTATCATTATTGATATATTTTACATATAGAAATGATGACCCAGATTGTCTTCTACTCAATGTATGATAAGACAAAAGAAAAAACAGACGAGTTAGGAATGACCTAAAGAATATTGATGTAAATTGAATGGTGGCTGAAATGAATGTTATTGAGAATGCAAACGTGAACAGAACAATAGATTGACTGTTTATTATAGAGCATGTCTTAAAAAAACGAATATTTGTTGTTTATGACTAATCACTAATTTATCTTAATGAAATATTTAATTTAAAGGGATCACAACCATAAAGTTAGAAATTTTCTTAGCTCACTGTTAAGACTTCTCTACAGAGAAATATCGAACAAGTGTATTCCGAAAGCAAGAGGGGATCATCTTCAGTAATGGCAAACCTCCAGTGTTCCGATTTCTTGTCATTGTTCGTTAATGATACATGTAGATTTACATTTGATTCTGTTTAGGTAATTCGAAAGAGTATGGATGCATGAATTTTGCTACAAAAATACATTGTACATAAAGTAAAAATTTTTGTATCGATGAAAAACAAACGATATTCATACGTTTTAGTCCCCCATCGCTTGATCTGTAGATGCCATGGTGTCAGTCAAAAATTTGAAAAAAAAAGATTTACATTCTTGATTGTTGGAGTCAAATTGATATGCGATATGTTGACTACAAGAGATATTTTTATGATCTAATGAAAAATTAAATAAAGCCTACATTCATGGTTTTCTAATCTTGTTTCCGGAATGTGTTTCAGATTTCAAATTAGGATTTAATTTTTTTTGTTGATATTATAAATAGTCATTAAAAAATACTTGCAACTCGACAGAACTCGAAACGTGTTCATATAAAATATATCCATTTTTCTGATATGTTCGATAAAAATGAGAATTTTACATTATTGATAGAGCCTCATGATGAGGATAAATAAATGCACTGAAAGTTCATTTGATGAAACTTACAATTGTTGAGATAGAAACGAATTTATATTTACTATTGTATTGTTAAGCTAGTAGATGTTGAACATCTGATCAATATCAATGATAAATGCATTCATTTTTTTATGAGAAACTGTCTTGATATGAGTGATTTGTCTAAATAGTATGGCCGCTTATCTGTGTATCTTGGATACGAAAAAATCTTTGAATTTCGAAGATAGATTATTCAACGATGATGACAATCATCAATGAGTGTTACTTATAATAAATCGAATAGCTCTTGATACTTTCTTTATTCTCTGAGATGTGCGTATGCATTCATGGTGACCCGACGATTGAGCCCCCCCCCCCCCCCCCCGGCAATTGAGCTCCCGACAGTTGAGCCTGATTTAAAGAACAATTGAAAAAGCACAAGAAAATAACTTTATTTGGTCAGTTAACATTCATATCAAAAATTGAACAGAGTTCGCGCTCTTTTAAAATACAATTCTCTTGGTATCAGATGAAAAGACGAAACTAGTCGTTGTAATTGTTCTTCGAAAAGCTCGTATTTTACTCCCTTTTTTAATTTATCAACCCCAGCTTGCAACTGTTCAGCCATAATCGAATTCGCGTGCCGTTCGATTTTCAAGTCTTTGATAGATTCGCATATTGATAGGTTTTCTCGTGCTGAGTGCTAAACATAATTTATGTGCACCTTTATCATGAAAATAGATCAGGGATCATGCTACTTGAATAGTTCTGGGCCAGCCGTCTGGTGAGTTGTTCGTTCGAGGTAGCTGATGCTCGAATCTCGAAAAAAACATTTCACATCGAATTTGAAAAGCGAGGAGCACAACGCTGATTGTTTCGAAATCGACGCTTCAAAAAGTTGTCCTCGAAAAGGAGACAAATTCTAAGCTAGATATCGTATTAGATATTTGTGAATACTCGTTCATTTCTGTAGAGATAGTCGTCATATTCATAGACACGAGTATCAAGGAATCATTCACAACATGATAAGTGGCAGGTTTACAGCATTTTCAAACTTCATCTACATACATGGGTAGATGTTGATACTCTATATTGCCTTATACATCAATGAAGGCTCAATTATCGGGAGCTCAACTGTCGGTGTACCGCATTCACGTATATGCATATCTTTACATTTTTGATCGTTGTAAATGTAATATTGGTAGCCACTGTTGCAAATGCACACTGCCGGAGACGATTTAATTTCTCGAATAGTGTCTTTAACTAATGAATGACTACTTAATCCTGCTCAGAGAATGTTAGCTATTTTTTACGCTTTCAGGTGTATACGAGAACGTTCTTAATTAGAGTGCTATTCGAAAAGTAAAAGCGCTCAATGATGAAGAGTGCCAAATTGAACTGAATTGTCTTGCTAGATATCTCGGTTTTAAGAAAGAAAACACAATTTATTTGTCTCAAATGGTGCAGGTATTTACTGATTGAGAGGTATACAATCATGCTAGCATCTCTGATATCGACGGAAATGCTAAAAAAACATTACTATTTCTTTATCATTAACCTTTAATAGTTAAGAACAATGAAAGTTGATTCAAGAGAAATCGATTGTTGTCTAGTTAAATATATGGCAGTAACTATTTGCTTATAACAGTGCTATATCTTACAATGTGAACTTAGAAGTTCCAATTTCTGTAGACTCTTCTGGAAAGGTTCATCGAATTATTTTCTCTCGTTTTATGGATTGTTCTATTCGTTGTGTTATTACAGATCAGTTACCAGTACATTACTTTTTCATACGGACATACATGGATCAAAGAGGATGATTAAATTTGATATTAGCATTACTTTTCATCCAAGTCACACTTAAACTTATGCCAGTGTCAATATTAACTTGTCACTCCTGTTCTGTGCTTTTACTGTGCAGCCTTTTATCTATACTTTGATTCTGACGTGAAGAGGTACGCACACACACACTAAGTGAGCTATTAGAGCTGTAGAAATCATTTTAACAAATATGAGGTGTATTTTGAAGCTGAACCACGTCAAAGAAACACAGCTATGAAATATGATTATTCATCATCAAAAGTAATCAATTATGACTAGTTTTATAATTGATGACGCCTTCATTAGTTTTGGCGATACTACATAAGTTTAATCACAAAAAAATTTATAGTCTCTACGGTTTGTATTAGATACAGTAATGAGAGATCGATTTATTTTTCAAAATTTTTACGTCGTTATTTTTGCGCAGAGAAACCTAAGCGCATGAGTCATCACAACACAGGAATTATTTGAAAGCAGCCTTATCAAGTTTGGGATCAGTATACTTTTCCTCAAGAAAAATAATTTCCTTTTACGAAAAGTAACACTATAATTTCTTTTAACAATCTAGATAGAATATAGTTTTGGTGGAATTCGAGCAGAAATAGTATGTAGCCTGTTTTTTCATCATTCAAGTAAGAATTAGCTGTAACAGTAAGTTAGACACTCGTTCAGAGCAGTTACGAAGTGAGAACAATGACTATTTTGCTTGCGCAAATATATAAATGAACGCAGAATATTCATGGATATGAATCATCTTATCTATTCGATTTTATTACACAAAAGATCTCAATAAAGTCTGAAAGCGATATCTCATTGAAGCCTCTAATCTTCACAATGAGAACCAATAATGTTTTATTGTGTTTTTAAATCAGTATTCTTCTCATAAAACCTGACGATAGAATTAAAGCGGCAAGTATAACGGAGACAAATATTTACAAATACGAGGATGGCTATTATACGAACCATAAGTATTGTTGTCAAAAAAAACTTAAATAACGATATAAGTCATAATCTATTATTTCTATAAGGGTTCTGTATTTTTCTAGCTACTGTATCGTACTTAAGATTTAAATATTGTCTCTACTTCATAAGGACACGCTTTCAAAAACATGGGATATGTTCGTTTTTATCATATTATTAAACTTAACACATTCATTACCGATTTGATTGTCAAGAAAGTCATCTCAAAGTACTTTGAAAATGCAAAATCCAAGAACTAAATCGATTTCAAGGAAAAAAGTGAGTACTTCATATAAAATTACATGTTTGGAAAGATTATTAAAAAAAGATTATTTTGTACCAGGTATTTATAACACTCATCGATGTTTTTCAACGTCATCATATTTATTCGTGTCCAGGATTTTCATTATTCAAGTTATTTTTCAGTAGATTTTCTGAAACGTTATGATGGACTTCTGCCACTGAGAATAAAATTTGAAACTGTGAAATGAATGTTCAGATTTTCATACGGCTACATATAAACGATTTAAAAGATTGACAATCAGTTTTCATTGATAATTATATGAGAAGACAAAAATGACTTGTAAGAGTTAATAAATTAATTGAATGAAGATTTTCATGTATCAATTATCTGAATTCTTCACGCTAATAAACTTGTGAGATTCGACTCTTGGGAGGCTCATTCATCATGCCATTCTTTGATTTCGAAAAGATCAACCAATGTTAGAACTTATTAGAATGGAAAATAACGAATGGCTATTAGGCAGATTCCCGTCAAAACGAATCACTATGGTTTCCTCTGTCTTAATAGGCATGAATGAAAGTGAACATCTACCGACACTTATGATACTGTTCTCGATTTAATCAACACGTCAAGAGAAACTTCAGTAAAAAAAAGCATGGTTTCTAACACTGAACTATACTGCTTTGGTTGCTGCTTAATGCATCTTTTTCATAATGCATCGATGAATCGTGTACTGACTGACATTGTTGAAGAACGATAGTTGTTGATTCTTTTCTCATACAAGCAACATTTCAAGATGCACTTACTCTTCTAAGTTATTTTGATTTATTCTTTTTCTGGGATTGAGAGTAAGTAGACCTGTACAGTTTATACTTAGCCATCATAGTGATTCGAAGAAATTGCTTTTTAACAAACTGAATTGTGATTTGTAAAGTTGTTTCTAGTTTTCTTCTGAATTTTATTGTGTGAAATTTTATCAAATTAATCGAAAGTGTGAAATCGTTTCTCTATTCGCAAGATATGATATTATCGTGCAGGAATATATGGATATTAATAAACATAATTAAATCAGTGTATTGAAGTCCATTATTTCTTGTTAGACTTGAAGAATCTAAGTGTGAACAGCAAAAGAATTAGATAAAAGAAAGAAGCAGGTAAACAATTCAAACCGATCAGATCCGACTGGCTTGGAACTGGATGGTGTCGAAGACTGAGTAGAATCATTCCTGGAAAATGTATCGTTGGAAGTTGTCGATTCTTTTCTAGCAGAGAGATCGCTGTTTGACTTCTGGTTAGCGTCCAAGTTTACTCTAGGTCCCATATAACTGTTGAACATTGCCAGACCTGCTTGTAGGCCGGGCTCTTGAGTTTTTTCTTCTTTTAGTGGCATTTCTACTGGTTTTTGTGTACTCTCGTACTACTAATGTAAGCAATAGAAGCAAGTTATTGAATTTCGAACAATAATAAAGGTAACAAAAAGTCTCAATAAAAAAGTCGTGTCAACGGTGTAATGAGAGATTCTTTTCGCTTTATAGGTGTAGCTTTGAATTTCTTATGTTCCTCTACCGTCAATAAAGGTACTCCTTTCACCTGTTGCCAAGCTTAGAAAGAAAAATAGAGAACAAAACTGAGTCTAATATCCACATTATCATTGGTTTTATTTTTTATTCGTTCGTTTTATACTGAATTGTCATACGGCTGCAACAAATCTTTCTCGTGACTTAGAGTGGTATCTAAAGTGTCGATATAACGAGTCATTCTTTGCTTTGGATACGAACAATAATAAGCAAAAGCAAACAGATAATGTGGAGACATCAAAGATTAGTAGTTTTGTTATATTTTTCATAATTTCAGTTTTCATAACCCACGCAGTGAATGTGTTATAAAAAGACAAGTAAGAGAAGAAAAACTAAGTAAAAATCAGAAGAAGCTATCATTTTATTTTGAAATATGGACATAAATCTTCAGATATATCATCATATTACACTGAGTTCAGCTACATAGCAACATGTTGTACATTAACATATGAAAAATGACATTGCCCAACTAGATTTTATAGCACATGTAGCAAACGTTTTATTTATGTTTACTGTACATTTCAAATGAAGAAAAGTCATGAATATTGTTATCGACTTCATCGTTTAACGATATTCTACAAAAATGTCTCTATTTATAAAAATAGTCGATGAGACTTTTTAAACATCAAGCAATAGTTTTTGGTCGAAATATATCAGGAATGAAAGCGTATTGGTAACAAAGGTTCAAACAAGCCTACTTTTCGAAGGCCTAGTCGGCTGATGATAACGTATATGAATCTCTCTGGCTTGTCTACGTCTCTTGTTCGTATTCATCGACCTGAGCTGCCTGAGACTTATGTACTTCTTTTACACTTTAATGTTAGAAAAGTAATTGATTAGAAGTGGAAAACTGTCTTTATAAGAGCACAAGAAAGTTACACACATCAAAAAAAAAAAATTAACCCTTTACGGCCGGCTATTTGAAAAATGCCGTACCCCTATAGGGGAAAATGTTGCCATATGGCAACATCCGGCCGGAAAGGGTTAAGCAAAAGATCTATTGATTAAATGCAGTTTACAACTGTTGAATACATAAAAAGAATTAACATCTAGAAAAAACTCTATTTCTCAGTCGGAATGTTTACAATGAATTTGATGAACTACTTGAAGAGGAAATACTATGTTCGATCACATTCCGACAGTATAGATATAAATCAGAAACATAGGACTTCATAAATAATTGATGTAAAATTTCAATAATAAGAAACTAAAAAGTGCGACAAGTAACCTACTGAAATGGATAAATAAACTAAATTTATAAATATGACAATGAGAAGCGTTGTCACAATGTAGTAGTATAGTCATGATCGTGCTTAGTCGAACTGATAAAAAACTCATTTCTCATCCTTCACGGAAAAGATTCTCCGTATGATGTTTTGTTAAACAAATTTTCTTCTAAAAAAATGAAGTGTTTTAGTGAAAATTTAGAAAATGAATGACAGACAGGTGACCCATCTACATACTTTAAGGAGCCTGTCTAGTCTGTGTCTATCCCTTGCAGGTAGGCCATATGGCCGCTTGAACCTATCTTCGGTGGGTGTCGGTTTCAGTGCGAGTGCGAGTGTGAGCATGTCTGTGAGTCAGAGTATAAACTTTTCAGTTTTCATCAAGCGCACCAACACCCAGACCATCAGTGTGGAATGTATGAGGGAAAGGATAATGATATTTATTAGTATTGAATCATATTTCGTCCATGTACATGTGCATTGAAAGACAAGAAAAAACGTCGTCAATCATATTTTTAGGCCTACCTAAGATTTCCCCGAACTCGTCGTTTCTTTTTCTTTTTAGATATTGTCTCAATACCCAGGTCGAACGATACACCCCGAATACAGGCCGTATATCGGGCGCAGAATTGTTGATGGTACCGTCATTAAAATAGGCCGTTTTACGATCGTGCACCGCGACGATCCAACCCCGCGTTACTGTGCCTCCTAACGGCACGGTATCCCGGGCCGTATTGTCACAGTGTACGGCTGTAAAACGACCCATTTTAATGATGGTACGGTCGGTAATGCTGCGTTCGATGTACGGCCCGTATATAGACTGTATCGTTCGGCATGGGTAGTTGGGCACCGAAAATCACCTTTCTATATAGAAAAACCAATTGACCGTTTTCTTTCTGTTAAAATCGAAGGACGTCGAGTCGTCTCTGATTTTTGTTCGTGTATATAATAACTAATATTGTTGTTCCTTTCTTTCACTATGTGGCGATTTTCGATGTGTATCAGGACAACATTATAAGTGTAGTGATTTTGAAAGATTGGACTTTATTCTATTGAGTGGTACTTAGTTATGAAAAGGATGTGGAAGTCGTTGCGTGTGTCCCGCTGTAGTACACACACGGACTTGCCAATCGTCATTATTTCAGGGTGAGCTGTTTCGGATCTCGAAAATCTTTCGTAAATCGAATGGCGATAGTTTGGGTTGCCGATGTTTCAGAAACGTTAATTCGGAAACTCTCAAAGGGTTTCAGATAGTAGTAAAATCAACAACACTTACTAGGTTTTGTCAGGCACAGACTTTTGTGGAGAGTATTAATGAGACAGGAGTTTTTCAGAAAAAGACTAGACAGAACGTACCAGTACCACTAGAAAAACAAATAGTCATTTCGCTTGTTTTTTTCAAAACCTGGGAGAGAATACCTTTCCTTTGTCACAGTATAGCTGTCCAATTTGTTTATGTTGGTAAAAATTCCAACGAAAAATAAGTATGGAATAAAAATAGAAACTATTTTGTTCTCTTTTCTTCTGCACTGCTTCCATGATAATCCTATATATTTTCGCTGCTTTTTTTTGTCAAACAATTACTGTTTGAAAAAGTAATGACGGCATCTCTAGAAAAGCTAAAAAATTCCACTTTAAAGGAATTTTTCGAACGAAAAATACAACGTCGAAAATTTCAGCTCTACACACTCGTTTGGCGCGCTGATGCGCCGCAAGAGATCCGTGAGGACATACTGAGGAGATTACGTCAAGAAATCAATGGTTTGATCAAGTTTTCGTGTATTCAAGAATGCTGCCAATACCTCTAAACATCTACTTCCGATGAGGATCAAATAATTATTCACTGCCACTGATAAGGGAATGCTTGTCTCGTATGCATGAGCTCAAACAAATAACGACAATATGTCTTCTCTTAGACAATAAAAATGAAATAGAAATAGAATACTTCATCAGGAAATTCAACAAGGTATATAAATCCAAACAAACTTCTAGAAATTTTAAACAACCCCATGTGACCATTTTACGGCTTTGAATGCATTCCTGAGTTTGAGCGTTTGTAATTTATGCAGCTTGACGCGTCAAAACGCATCCATACTATAAGATTCTCTGGAATCTGGAGGCGTTTACAATGAGCAGACATGTCTATGCTAAAGACGGATAAGGATGCTTTGTCCGACTTTTTGCATTTAGATGCCGTTGAGATAGGCACATTGTGGCGCATCTAGTTTTCCCTCATAAGATTAAATAAATAATCAATACTCCATGCCAAAATCTAACCAACGCACCATACTGTGCTATGGTCTACCACTGAAATCCGGTAGGCAGTAGCGTGATTTTTTTTCTAATGATAGTTTGCTTGAAGATTTGAGTAAATCTCTCGTCTGTGACGAACCGAACACAACCAACTCAGAGCTACTCAAGCAGACAAAAATTTGAAAAAAACGTGTTTAAATATTCAATCGGGAACCCCGATTGTGAGTCGCTAATACGCATTAACAACACGCAAGAAACGCATTTTTTCACGCAGAACTTTGACTTTCCGAGCGTGAAAACGTGTATAAAAACTTTAATGCTGAGTGTTAAAATGCATTGGTTTTTAACTACTCGAATAACGGTGCGTTTAAACTGTCAGAATTAGAGCTTTAGTCCCTTTTCACGTTCAATAAGTGAAAAGTCTGTGTAAAAAACGCGTTTCTTGTGTTTTGTTAATGACCGTTAGTGGCTAACAATCGTGATTCCCGATAGAATGTTGAAACACGTTTTTCAAAATGTTTGTCTGCTTGAGTAGACGCTGTTAAAATTTTTTTCTATGCTTGTTTATCCCTTTCATAGCTTGTATAGCATTACTTATTACAAGTCCGCGGACAGACCTGCCGGTCTATTTTATTTTTCATGAAGTAGATACAAATAATTCATTTATCAAGAAAAAATAAGAAAAACATACTTTTGATGTTTAGAAAAAAATAATAAAACTAAAGAAATAAGAAGATTTTAGATATAAAAAATACACAAATATTACCAAGTAAAAATATCTTATGGCTCTATGATAAATAAATATATAAATATGTGATACAAAGTCATTAATGAGCATTTTTTTTGTAACGAGCAGCTTAACTTTAAACGTTAATAGAGACTGAAGAGAATAAAGGAAAAGAATATGGGTGAAAATTATTTTGTACCTTTTTATGATTGTGATATTTAAATGTTCTAAGGGCCACCCAACTTTGGTCGAAAGTAAAAATGTCAAATGGACAAATGTCGAAAGTAGAGGCACCACATAACGGGTGATGTGGTACGTGGCGTCTCCACTTTCACCATTTGTCCATTCGACATTTTTACTTTCGACCAAAGTTTAGTAGACCGTTTTAGGTATTTCCGAGAAAATGTAAGACTAGATTTTTATTTGAAAATAACTAGGCTTTTTATATGCAACTCACCTTATTTTTACGAATAAAATATGCATTTTTCTTTTTTCTACTAGCGTAAATTTAAAAAAATGATTTATCTTTATATCGGTGAGTAATAAAATTCCGACATGCTTTTATCTTTAAAGCATGAATCTAGAAGTTTAATTTCCAGTCTTTTTTCATCATTGAAAACAACAAGGATCAGCTCACAAGTCAATTGCAATAGAGTACTTGTGAGATTCAGATAAAATAAGATAGTTGGAAGTAAAAGTAACCTATTTATAGAATTTATTTACCTGCCTATAAGGAAAGATATGATGAAAGGCACAATAAAAAATTTTAAATCATAATCTACCGTGCATGTACTCCTAAAATTTCAGAAGCAATGGAGAACAAGGTGAATGGTTTTGGATAACAATTAAATATTTTCAGCAGAAGGTGGTCGCATAACAATCAATTATGATACCATAATGATTCATATAACTAATCTATTCAATCAAACTTAATTTGATTCGATTTCAAGGACAGCACTGTAGCCTGAATACTAGATTTCGAATGAATTCCAATACGAAGTGATGATTATTGTTTCACTTTTTTGAGAATAGAGCAAACCCTTCAATATCATAACAGTATCGTAAGGTAGAAAAAGCAGAAAGCAGTTCTCTTCATAGGTTTTGCAATCAAATAATAATTAAGCAGTACGTGTTGATATTTGACGAAGTAACCAATCGATTTATTTCCATTTAATTTAAAAAAATATTTTATCATATGAAAAAGAAACCTAACAAAGACATACATATCATAGTATAATCTCTGGATAGTAGTGGCGCAAAAAATTGCCCGAAGGTAGATTGCATCCTACTGGTTGACTGTAAAACTTAAGATTAGAATCTGTAAAGATTGTTTTTATTTGTGCTTTACACAATGCACTTTTTATGCCACTAGCGCACACATATGCGTGCCGATGTATATATTCGAAATATCTAAGACGTACTATTTGATTTTGTGAAATTAATTGAGTAAGAACTAAACTATGAAGAGGTGCGCATTACCCCATCAGTAACGATAAATACTACCATTACGATCAACTTTAAAAAGCCAAGCTCGTATTAATGAATGATCAAGAAAAAGAGAAACATTAGCTATAGCAAAATTTGTATAAATAATCACAAGTGAGTAGCTACCGAACAAATCAGTTTGTGTTTTACAGAAAACAGTTGAGGGTTTCAAACAATGTTTTCTGAGAAATTCATGAAAAAATGACCGTAAACCAAAAGTATGTAACTTATTGTCTCTATTAGCCATGGCAAAAGCATATTGAATTTTTCGCGTTTCGATGATTCCGAATTGATCTTCAATACGATTTCCTCAAAATATACAACAATGTGTATCAAGTCGCCAATAAAATGAAAATCATGCTAATAAAGGATGATGAGGAAGTATCAGAGTAAAAAACAACACATGAAAATACTTAGGCAATCATCGACCATGAGCGCGCCCGGGTCGCATTGAACTGTTAGAAAATTTGATATGTTCAAAAGTTAATGGAATGGAATTACCTAATATTTGAGCTAGAGTATTGCTGAATATCAATTGCACTGAGATCACCTTCATGAAAAATGGCAACAGATCGTGGATTGCTTGATCGTAAACGACATAACTGACTAAGTGATGCTTGAAGTGATTCAAGATCAGTTCGTGTAGCAAGATAGACAATAATACCGAGGTACGATTTTGGAGCAGCACTTAAAAAATTCATACGTCATTCAGTGTGATTATTTTGCCTTTTATACACTGTTCTCCAATGATACCATTGACCAGTGGTGCTGTTTTAATATTGCCATTCATCTTGACAATCAATTATTTCATCATCAAGAGTTTTAGGTAAACATTTCGATGGTTGTGAGCCGTTCAAATTAAACTTAATAATAAACAGGTTACATCCAATGATAAAACTTGAAACGTTACATTAACAGCGATACTGATTTGCACTCTTGTGTAGAACATGAGTCATTATTTTACTCTATACTGTACTGACAAACTATAGCAATGAATATGTTATTTATTTTTCTTGAATGAGAATAAATTTTCACAAACATCTATTAAAAGCAATATGGAGATATTACGGTATGAGCGAAAAGTCTAATATTTAGTGAATGCATATTTGTCCTTACTACGTATTTAATAAATATTTTTCGTTTATGTTTTCATCTGAAAAACGTGAACAGATAGAATGATGATTAACCGAAAAAAATTAATATTTTTAATACACTTCCTTTACAAACGAGGATGAATGTCGAATGAATGATTTATCACATCAACTAAATACTCTCTAAAAAGAAGTCTATTTTCTAAAAAATCAAAAATCAGTGCAGAGATTCTTTAGAAAATCTGTTAAGTTTTGTGAGAGTTTTCGGACTCTTCATACCGTTTCCTCGATACCCTTTAGGTTTGGTAAAATACTGATTTGAACACACGTCAAGTATTGTAGAATACCTTTTTCTTCGTCTCAAAAGACCTCAAGATTTTTGAGAAACTAGTTTTGCCAAATGTATGTTGTTGATATTTGACCGTAGGTGTGCTTTTCGAAAACTCCTTTTGATCTCCCACATCGTTGCTGCATATGATATTCTCTTTGATTCTAATATAATAAGTGAGATTTGACGAAGGCCATGTTTAACATAAAATTAAATTTAAATTTCGAACATGAAAGATTTATTGTAACGATGAAATTCAAATACGTTGAATGCGGTTTCTACTGGAGAGAATTTTTTAACTTTCGCACTATTTCAATTTACAATTTCAAGTATGGCTGGGAAACTTAATCGATAATGTCTGTAAAATTTGATTCAATCTTTCACCGAATTTGAAGACTAGCAAGAACTCTGAATATTGTGCTAATAAGTTGAGCACTCGTTCATTTTCTTAGACTATCTAATTTTAACCTCTTTTATATTTGTGTCGAAAATTCTTAGATGAATAATATTTCTTCATTCTTTTTTCATGAATCTCTCACATTTTCATTCCGACTAACAATTAGAAAATGTAAGTCATGAACGAAAGAAGTCAAGTGTGATTCATTTGAAACAATTTAGCATGTATACGACGTGATCAAAATTTAATGCAATGAAAGAGTAAGAAATTTCGTCCACTCTTACTTAAAATATATTCATACGTTCGGTACACAAGCTCTCGTGGCCGGGAATCTAATGATATTTACAAACTATTTGAGTATTACAGAAAAATGAAATTTAAAAATATTGGGTAAACGACTATTATTTCAGATTTTCGTTTCAAAAAGAATTCTTGTTGTATTTTCGTAAGATCGAAGAATCTTTTTACGAATAGTACAATTATTTTGTGGATCATGAACCTAAAATCATGAAAATCATACACGATGTTCTCTTATGAAAAATATATTTCATATAATCATAAGAATATGAATTATGTTCAGGTTTATTTACTGTTAAGACCAAGTAATCTATTGCATCATTTGTTCGTCCACCTGTTGATAACACTGATTTTCTAGTTTCGAGACTGTCTCTTGAAAAACTGTTTTTGAAGAAGAGAGGAACAGTTCGCTTAACAGAAAGTCTTTTAACCATTCAATCAATAAAGACTGAAATTCCTTTAAAAAAACTTTCTTTAAAGTTCTTCATTCATCTGGAAAAAATCGAAAAAACTACTTGACAAGCCTTTTCTAAATAAGGTATATTAGATGAATTAATGTTACAAATTTTATTTGTCCAGAAATCGAAATAAGAACTCAGTAGGTACGATAGCTAACAATTTTCTTTCGCCGGATATACTCGAGTCCATGGTTACGACCAGGATGCTGGCTAGAAATTGGTCACTGACTCAATGGTTTTCTACATGAATAAATACCAAGTTATATTAACCACCAAGATTATTAGTTGGCACCTTTATTTCTTCAATACTATGTTGATTTAGTTCTTGTTGAATTCGTTCGATTATCAATCGATTGGAAAAATTAGATACTTGTACAGTACGCTGTAACAAAAATAAATAAAATTTTCGATAAACAACATAAGAAATAAATAATTCTAACTTGAGTTAAATCAAGAGTACAACCGCGTTCGTCTTGTTCTCCTATATGTGCTGTTAACAATATTCCATCAAGATCCTAATCAAAACTTTCTTAAAAAGTCTCCTGGAAGTCGTCCACAAATTGTTAATGTCCTGAGGGAGCCAACGAAGACTGTCTGAGAAACCTCTAATGAATTCTCAAATTTTAGAGCATACGGCAAAAAAGAAAAAATTCCTCGAAGATTTCTTATAAAGACGCCTTGGAGATTCGTTCTGGGATTCTTGACTAGTGAATTGTGTACTTGACGCGCTGAACTTTAAAAAGAGGATTTCTCACCAAATACAAAGAAAAAAAAGAAAGAGTACGGTTCATGTATCGGTTTTTCTCTCACTCTCTCTCGTTATATACTCATGAAGGGCTTCGAATGACTCACTTTTTTCTTCCTTTAAGTTTTCTTTTTTTGGTATTTTATTTCCATACAATGAGATTGACTATATGAACGCTTGAATTGAATATTGTAATGAAAATCACCAGACGACAGAAAAAAAAGCCAAAATATCAGAATATCGGTAAGCTTTGCAGTATAGCAGTATGCTAATACTCGAATAAAAATTCCTGTTTGAAACGTACGTTTTAACTAATAGATGTCACTGAAGAATAACTCGTGAAAAAACATTATGAATCGATCGATCAATTTTGAACTTACTCATATAAATTACAATCTAATCAGAAATGAAAAAGCTGCAGCAAGGTGAATGCTCCTAAGTCTTCTTTGTCGGTTCATAAGCACCTCACTATAGTTTTAGCTTTGAAATAAAAACCAAGTCATAGAATTACATAAAAATTTCAGTCTAGCAGGCAACTTGTTTCCCCTAGACATCAAAATACGAACAAGCAGAGGATTCTAGTAACTTTCATGAAATATAAGGGTTACGAATAGGTCTGTATGAAGACTTAATTTCAGCTGAAAATAAGATGATCATATTTCTTGGTAAATACTATGCTCGATGGTAGAAAATTCCAGAGCAAAGTCTATTACAATATAAAGAGGACTCGAAAACCCTTATTCTATTGACCGTTTTTATATTTCACTGTATACTCGATATGTTGTTTGCAGATTCTAAATTCAAAATCGATTGATTAATTGAAAAATTTTCATTCGTCAGCACAAGTCTGGTTCCCATAAAGGATACGACAATTTTTCTTTTCACATCTCCTAAAAGCACTGATTCAATTATTACCATTCTGATATAAGCCTACACTAAAAAAAATAAGGGTTTATGAATTTGCAACGGGACATGAACCCTTTTTCCGTTTTTGAAATATCTGATAAACCCATTTTCCGAATCAAAAACGGAAAAACTGGCTATTATCTTCGTCATATACGGAGAAAGCGGTTTATGTCCCGTTGCAAATTCATATAAGTCCATGGTTTGTTTAATACTCTATCAAAAATATTTTTTTTCGTTTATTGTTGTGCAGATTTTTTTACACTATTATGCACATTTAGAGTTATTAGGTAAATTCACGACCTAGAAATAGACATTACGAATCCTGCTCGAACAGATCCTAAATACCTGCTAATAAATGTCGGGCTTCGTTGTGTATGTTTATTTCTTTTAATGTTATCATGCATCATATTTTTTGCATATATCGAACTTCGATGAGAATTGTTTGGGACTACCTTTTATTTGCACGATTAGTAAATCTATTTAATTTACAAAAGAATTGTGTGCCATCCCATCTTCATTATGCAATATTTTCGGATCGTATTATAATGAACTCATTTCATTTATTTCAATAGATAACGTTTCCGAATAAAATATCTAATCTATTGAGATCGTTCTGTTACTGATGTAGCCAAAAAATTGTTCATTTCATTCTAGCAATAAATGAACCTATGATTTAAAGAAATTCTCGTTCTTGAATAGCGTTTGAATTTTATTTATTTTACTATTGACATTTGGGACAACAGTGTTAAATTAAATAAAATTCGAACGCTATTCAAGTAAGACAATTTCTTTAAACTATAACTTCATCAACCTTCCTCACACGTAATCAATAAATGAAGCTGATTTTAATTATTACACGATTGAATCTATGCTAAACTGAGAATCATTTATTTAGTGATTATTACGCTATAATATTTTTCTGTTTAAAATTTTAAAGTTTTGTATTCTATCCGTTTTCTAGAAAGAAAATCATTAGCAGTTGAAATAAGCGCCATATTTGAATGTTGGGTTGTTGATTGAATTGATTTTAAAGAGCTCATCTACATGTTTTGCTCTAAAATACCAATTCAGCGACACACTATGGCTCTATCATTATGATACAAATTTACAATCTAGTCGAAAGTGGTAGCATTCCACAGCAATTCCTGGAACGTCAAAACTCATCGAAATACGAGCTCAGGTAGACAGTGAAATTATAATGATATCAAAATTGATTTTTCTTTTGTTTTTTTTTTTAGTAATATGACTACCATGTATAAACTTTCTACATGTATATCAACTTTGCGGATAGTTGCTGCTCAATAATAATCTCCTTAAATCAATCTTCAAGAATTAATAAGCTTCATTCCAACGAATGATTGACGGTCTCTGTTAATAGATTGAAATCCAATGAGAATCCTTTCAAATTCCAACAATTGAACAATGTTATTAAAATCATATTCAAATAAGTCTTAGGACATTTTCTTGAATTATAAATCAAATAGCCTTGTAACAATGGCATTACTAATAAATCTTGTTTTGAAAGAATATCCATCATGATTTAAGTCAAGATTTAATGTATTAATATTGATCAAACTGATGGTTCTAATAGTGTGGCCATTTTTATTCAATAATATATATATATATATATATATGTATATTCACGGAACAGTTTATTAGAATCACTGTGAGAAAAGTGATAATGTCAGTAGCTCTATCATAAACTTCTAAAAATAAACATTTATTAATGTACAACGGATATTCATATACATTTGATCGTAAAGGTGAATAATCTTGAAGATACGTTTACATCATGTTTGATTGTATGCATATGAATTAAACTACGAATTTATTAAAACAGTTGGTGAACATGAAAATCATGATTGTAAAGTACCATGTGCAGCAACTAGAAAATATATATTATGAAAAATTACGGCTAGAATCAGAATAAAATCGTATAATACTTTAATACAAGCAAACATTCACGTACCAAAGAAGCTGTATGTTCAATTACCAAGTAGTAATATTTTAAAAAGCAATGTTCACCATTAGCACCAAAAATCTACTACTGAGTCAACATCGAAAAACATTGGCATTGTTTTTATTCCGCCAAAAGATCATCAGTAACTTTCTTTTATATTAATTTTCCTATTCTGTGCTTTGTCACGGTGTAATTAATTAATCGACTAGATTGATTTCATGTTCATATTGCTAGTTTATGTTTGACCAAGCACTATATGATTTTCAAATATCAAGAAAGTGCTATACCATAGAGTAACAAGCTTCGGCGTATATGCCTCTCCAGCAAAAACTAAAGGAAAAACTTCATTCATAATTATACAAGAGAATGACATGAACACGGTAGAAAATATTTCTGGTTAATGTATACGATTATTATTATTGATCGCTTACATGTATAAATGTGATATTTTTAGTGTCGTCCTATCGTTCTTTCTCTCTTACTCATTGGCAAAATTTATTTCTATTTTCGCATGTGAGAGTGACGGTATTTTTCCACTCGAATGATTTTTCACCTGTAATGGATATTTGTTCTATATTAAATCAGGCTAAAAGAAAAAATACATCAAACTCGTGTTGACTTGCAATGATACTATTAAAAAGAATGCACAACAGCAAGATTTGACCGACGAGGGCGAATTGACAGTTTGAAAAACTAGTCCGCATATAAGATAAACGAGCCTGTTTTATCGTTGTCAGCATTTAATATGACTACGAGGCTACAACTTCAAGAAAGACTTTCTTCAAAAGGTATAGTATTAATCTTCACCTGTTTCATTGTCGTCCTCTGCAACCTGAAAGAGTAAAATAAACAGAATATTTGTTTCTGTTTGTATGCCTGCGCGTGTGTTTGTGCGCGTATTCGACACACTCCTCGATAGAATAATAATATATTATTGAGTTTTATTATCAATTTATTTCCTGTTTTCGTAAGACTTCGACGGACTTTCCAATAATGCCTTGCAATATTCTTTCAGGAAATGCAATAGATGTTTTTCGTCTTCTTCTAAAGCTAAGAAAAGAAATTGAACAAGAACATTGCGATAAGGGCTTAACTTTTTCATGACCATACAAGTATTATTTCGTTAGTATATCTAACATTTTCAAATGTACGTATAATTTTAAGAACTTTGAATCAAAGCACAAAAAATTCGAAGCTCCTTGACGACTATAGACGTTACAATATTCTTGTATGATACATAGTGGACATGAAAACACCTATCGATTGTTGTGACCTCATGCATATCTCTCTTCGTTCATAGATCCTTGGAAACACAGAGAAAAGTTTTTATTTAATAATTGATTATTTTATTGATGTTTTAATTGAAAGATCTACCAGATTGAAAAGTTATGCAGCCTTGAATTAGAAAGAAAGTTTCTGTTAACTTTGGTGGAGATGAATGGAAAATTTACTCAGGAATTTCAAATAGAGATTTGAGCAGCATAGACACAAGGGTTTCTTTTTTTATTTGCCCGTCTTCCGCTCATAGAATTATATATTTTTGTGAATACATCAAACGTGGTAAAAACCCGTGTCGCAATCTTGACTTTTAGACATTGCATGGCTCAAAATTCAGTACCATCATAACGGTAGGATTAAGAAGCTTCACGAACTCAAGGATCTCAACGACCCTCCAGGACCTATTAATGAAGAGATATTCAATCGTGTGCTGGGTTCTATGGAGGGTTTGGCCTTAGGCGATGCTCTTGGTGCTCAAGTAGAATTCAAGCCACGAGATTATTTAGTCTCCTATCCAGTCAAAGATCTTGAAGGTGGGGGTACATGGGGGCTGAAAAAAGGCGAGGTAAAATCTCTCCATAAACGTTTTTCTATTAGTGACTTGATAAGTTTTGAACGAAAACTCATACCACAGTTACAAAAAAACAGAGCTATCAACTTTAAATTCCGACATAGATGTAACTGAAAATGCAGGTCAAGAGTAGACCTGTCGCATGGAAAACTCATAGATATCTTTTCAAAGCATAAAAGCGTCAAAAACAGGTTTCTTGGTGTCAGAAATAAAGATTTTTCTTGAGTATTGAAACTACATTCGTCATGACAGAGACGTTGCTTTTCACTGTATTTCCAATATTTATCATCTCAAAATACTTTTTTATGTGAAATTGGGATGACATTTACATACTTAGTTGAAATTTATTGCTTTTTAGAAAAATTACATGATGCTGAAGAGAAAAATATAATTGAAAATAAATTCCTCCATAGATATCTAAATTCGCTTGAAACTTCGAGAATTAGCAGCATGCTCTGATATTTATAATTGGCAGGTGGTAGTAAACGCCATAGACAAAAGCTGATGTTTGCAGTAAGTCCAACATGCGTAAACCTTAAAATTCGACTCGTTTAATTGCATGATGTCAAGAAAAGGTCATAGCAACATTTCTATTTTATCACGCAAGTACACATGGTTGATGATCGATGGTTGATTGTATTATTAATAATTTCGTGTGAGAATATTTGCCACGTTTCTTTCTTGGATTCTTTCAGGATCGCCATTAAAGCTCAGTGAAGAAATACGTTGCATAAAAAATAGAACAAAAATATACCTCTAGGACAAGTATCAACCACAAAAAAAAGGGTTTACAATTACTTGAAGTTAGTGCCAATTGTTGATTGTCTATAATATTGATGTTTGTTTTTTATATTTGTCAATTGAATATGCAAATTACAAACAAATACAATTGAATAGTCTTTATGGGTGATATTCGAACTTAAAATTAACTAAAAAAGAATTCAAAATAAATATTGAAGATTCGTATTAGTAATAAAATGTTTTTTACTACTCTGAACAGCAGCTAATAATGGCACAATCTAGAATAGACAGACTAGTAATTGTTATCGATTTCAGTTCAGTTGAAAAGATTATCGAAATAACTCAGATACTTACTACTATTGTCCGTCATCTGAATTCAATATGGGCTGATGTGCGAACGAGATGAAATGGTTTTATTTACCTATTGCAGTTTCGGTATTTAATTATGGAACGTCTATTGAAACCTTATCATGAAGATCTATCTAATAGATTAAGTTTTACGAGATTCTTTCATTTGTTCTCTGCAAGAGAACTTAGTGGGGAAAAAACTTAGATAGGATCATCATCTTTTACGTAGTATATTGTTGCTGAGAGACTGCGTCCTAGAAGTCATCAACATAGGGTAATGTTAGGTTTAACCAATGTCGTGAGTGCTGTTGGTTTACTATTTCAGTCTAAGTCAAAGGTTCTTTCTATTTGGTATCTATTGTAAAAGTCACAGAAGTTTTTGAAGAAAGATCGAACTAGAATTTTTTGAGCAATTTCTACTCACTGATTGATCTCGGCTCAAGAAATCTAGTACGTAGAGTGATGACTACAAAATCATTTCGTTTATGTTCGTATAAAATGATTAGGTAAAACTTAAATTATTGTGTGAATTGTACAGATAGAGTAAGTACAAGCACTTTCATAATAACAGAGTTGAAAAATTTTCGAAATTTCAAGTACTTTTGAGAATATTTTAATCGCCGTCGTCGAAACAACTTGACTATCAGTTTTACAGTAGTGAAAGGATCTCAAATTGCATGTCATTTGATATTGTTCGTATCATGAGTTTAGGGGGATCAAACTAATATTGGACTTTTAAAAATACAACCTAATAGATGTTTATGGTTAGCTAAAATTCAACTGCAAGATTTTTAAGGTCATGGAAACAAAATTTGATGTTCTCGGAGTTACATTAAAAACAATGATAAGAATTTCATTAAGAGATTCATATGGTGGTTGAACTGGCAAATTAACAATAAACAAAATTCTATCTATCTACTTTTTTTCTAATATACATCGCTCACAAGATGCCTGCATCACATAGAATGATTGTTACAATTTTGATGTCGTCATTATTACTAAGCATATGTGAAAAAAATTAATATCATATTTGTGAGGTAATAATTTCAATTCACAACAGTCGAGTTTATTCATGCATGATTCTTTCATTAGACGAACCTGATCAGTGTTTTTTAATTAAAATAAAATATCTCGAGAGAAATATTTCTATTTTGCTTTTATATAACCTAGAAAAGAACAGGGAATTTCAGTGATCACGAAGTTATCTTAATTATTGTGAGAATGTATATAACGGCATAGAGATCTATTTAATCGAATGTATTTTGACTCCATGCGACGTTTGTCCAAGTGAGTAAAGTTGAGGAAAAAATTACGATCGTAATATAAATAAGCTTTTAATAATTACTGCAATCAGTAAACAAAGAATAAACAATTCTTAGTAATCTAATCTCATTATAATTTCTTTTAAAATTGTTTTAACTTCTTGCGACAAACTAGTTTGCTCATATTTTCAGTTCACCGATGATACCTCAATGGCACTTTGTCTAGCGAGTTCATTAGTGATACATGGAGAATTCTTTCCTTATGATCAACTCGTTCGATACAAATGTTGGTTTCGTAAGGGTTACATGTCTTCTACTGGTGCGTGTTTCGATATTGGAGCAGCCACAAGACAATCATTGATCGAATTTGAACGCCGTCAAGCAGAGTTCTCTTACAAATACAAAGTTCCACTTGAAAAAATGGATGATTTAACACCTACCGATGTTTTAAATAAGTTTGATATTTCATGTGGCGAAGAAAATGCAGCTGGTAACGGTGCTCTAATGCGATTGGCTTCCGTTCCATTGTTTTTCTATCAGAATCCTAAGAAAGCTGTCGAGTATTCTGGACTAAGTGCAAAAACTACTCATGGTGATGCTCGTGCTATTGATGCTTGTCGTTATTATGGTGCTCTAATCGTGGCTGCTGTTCGAGGAGAGACTAAAATTCAATTGCTAGACAAAGATTTTTATTTTAATCATCGGCGTTGGTTCGGTGAAAAGGAACTTCATCCAGACATTATGAAGATAGCGCAAGGATCTTATAAAAATAAGGATGGATACGATGGTGGTATTCGAGGCGTAGGATATGTTGTCAAATCTCTTGAAGCTGCTTTGTGGGCGTTTTGGAGTGATAGAAATTCATTTCGATATGGTGTTCTTAATGCAGTTAATTTAGGAGATGATACAGACACAACTGCAGCAATATACGGCCAACTTGCTGGTGCTTGCTATGGCCATTATCGATTGCCGATGGAATGGTTGATTTCTCTTTATGCAGCGAGTGTTATAGAGTGTCTCAGTAGATGGATCCTATACAAAGGAGAAAAATGGCATTTGAAAGTCAAGTCTTCGTTGAAGTCTGTATCTCATGGACGTCAACAACTAGTGGACCATAACGATCCGATGCCAACTAAAGTCGTTCAGTTGTCAAATATGTATGGACACTCATTCGAAACGTTTTCAGGACGAATTTCTGAGAAGAATCCTGAAAAAAGCCGTGCATATGGTAAGGCACCGATTTATTTGGATACAGGAGAAGTCGAACCTAATCTCAAAAGGAAATTATATATAAAAGCTGTATCATCTGATGCTATTCACTTAAATATTTTATCGTCTTCTGTTCTCAGTGAAACTAATCATTTTCCTTTGGAACATCACCAAGACAATCCTTTGAAGTCTTTTCGTACAAAACAACTTCAAGCTACGTTTTCCATGCCTACATTGAAAGGTAAGAGCATAGCTTTCGATCAAATCATGGAATCAAAAGTTAAAGCAGAAAAAATCTCTACATAAGTGAATGAAAAAGTAAAAGTTTTGAAGAGTATATTGATAATTGTGTTCTATTACTATCTCCAATCGTAAAACCTTTCTTTTTCAAAGATTATGAATCGTGCGATGCTGTTTGTGCATGGATTAAAAATTTGGGTCCTGCATATAGACGTTACGAGAATATCTTTCGAATAAACAATGTTGATGGGCTGTATCTTCGCTATCATATAAACAAAAATTGGCTCATTCTGAACGGTGTCGATGACGGAAAACATCAAAAACGAATTCTTGCTGGTATTGAAGATATAAAGAAACTTGAACTCGAACTTTAGTAACGAAAGATCAAAACTTGAACGTTTTCGATTTCACTGATGTGTCACAGATCGATACTCACTGCGTAATTTGATGTAGTTTACTTATTCTATAAATATCAGGCTTCATATTACTTATACCAAACGTGTGCCTTAACTTTTAAACAACCAAATACAGTAGCGAACAAAAGTCTCCACCCACCTATAACTTTATTAGATGCTTTGATGAACTGGCAATTGTTTCACTGCTAAGAAGCTCACATTAAACCCTGATCATGAGCACCATTTAAAATTCGGCAGACTTCTACTAGCTCGAGAAATCCGATTATTAAGAAAATGCAGAAAATGCTGGAGAAAATATTCCCCCCCCCCCCTTTTTATAACTTTGTCAAATGCACTTATAAATTGGTAATTTTTCCATTGCATAGATGCACGCGCCCTACCTTGATCAGCGACAGAGCATGAAATTAGATTGACTCTCAATAACGTAAGAATTCCAATTATTGATGATATATTGTGTCGATTTTCTAAAAATGTGATGCTTGGGTTTTTGTCTTTTTAAGAGCAGAGTGCCGCCGTCCATCGCTAGATTATCCTTACGGTTGTGTTAGTAGGGAGCAGAGACAATTCGATATCTTTTAATATATGATTCAAAAATTTAAATGTCTAGATAAGCCGGTAGTCATTTTGAAATATGCAATGCACAAATATTGCTCATGCTATTGGTCACCGATTATAGATTACCGCACCCCTATCTGAACAGCTTACTTTTTGAATCAGATATCGAAATTTGTAGAATTATTTCTTCTCTCTTGGTATACAACCGCGAAGAAAATTCAGCGATCGGTGTTGACGTTCTGGTCTTGAGAAGAAGAAAAGAAAATAGTGATCCGATACATTCATGAAATTCGATAATATGAATAATTTGATTTTCTCACGTTGTTGAAAGTCTGTCTAATTTTAAATCGTGCTCATGATCAGCGTTTGATGTGAGCTTCTTAGCAGTGAAACAATTGTCAGTTCATCAAAGCATCTGATAAAGTTACAGGTGGGTGGAGACTTTTGTCCGCTACTGTACTATAGAATCACAGCATTTGTTTCGTAAAACGTCAATTATTCAGTATGTTTTGGTGTCTGAGAGCTATGCAACTCGAACTGAATGTCCGTTTTCTTGACTTTTAGAGTTATTTCTTCTACAAATAGTATAGAGATGAGGCACATATCAATAGTTGAAAATACAATGTATATGCTCAAAAAAAAGCCCTGGTAACAGTTTTCATAGATTGCTAAATGTTATAGTTTTAAAGTTAGTATACACAGGACAATATGTACAACACTAATAGTTTTACACATATTCCACAGTGAATATTAGATAGAGTGACACTAGACGATGAAAGAAATTTTTTTACCTATTATGCCTTTGTTTGTTTCAACTGGTAGCATATTCGTTTGAAGCATTCTGTGACGTATAAATGTCATGCTGCTATATCCTAAACATAGTTTATCTGCCTAGTCATTAATAACACATTGATGTACTAAAAACCAGGTTTTTTGTCTTCTCATCAAATGAAATCAATCTAGATAAGATTTTAAATAACAAATAATTCAGTACGGGCATAAGCTTTGTCTCACTCAATTACATTGACTGAGATTCCTTTTCTTATTTCATGACTGTAACTTTTATTGATCATCATTCCGTAAAATGAATACAAATTTATCTGAAATTCAGATATCATGACTTCTATGTTTGAAAATATTTCTACTGGCAATCTATAAGAATTATAACTTGTATCATATAGATTTTCCGTTCGATCTAATAATCCATTATTATGTCTCAACAAACATCCATGTAATAACATGTTCTCGAATTTTCTTTCTCACACACAATTTTTTCTTAACTTTCTCAGTTGTTTTATGTAATGCTTTATTTTGAATTAAGTATAACTTTCATTCAAGCAATCGAAAACTTCTTGTAAAAGTCACTTAATCTCTTGTCAATTCCGCCCATTCCAAATGAGAATCGTGCTAATTATTTTCTTTATTAGCATTGTTTCACAAGAAAGCTGATGAATACATGCATAATATTAATATTATAATAATTGTATACTATTAGCTTAGTGCTCGCAAATGAAACAGCTTGAAGTATCTATGGAAAACAGCAGTATAATTTTTATTCATTTTCATGTAATTCAAACGAAAACGAAAATTTGTTTTCGCTGTTTTATACCATAAAATATGGGACCGTTCTCTAATAGTTACGATGGTATGCAAATATTAAACAGAAAAATGAATAATAAAATACAGCCGGGTGTACATTAATTTTAGAATTGAAATATTACTAAAATAATCATCTAAATTCATTCGAAGTTTTGTTATCCTTTCCCAAACCTTGTTCCATCAACGAATAGGAATAGATATTATCTAGCTTTGTTGAATCATGTCAATAAAAGTTTATAGATAGTATCGTCAGACAGATTGTTTAGATAGAATTATAATTTTTATTTGGACGTTCTGTATTATAAAATTATTTTATCTGCAGAACAACAATGATAATCAAGGAAGGAAACAGGGATTTATGAGTTTCAGTGAGTTTTGTGCGTTTGATTGAATTAGGATGAGTGCGATAATATAGAAGTGGTCAGACATCACTGGATATTATTCAGAAATATCGAGAATCACAAATATTCCCTCGAACTGATCGAAACGCATTGAAAACGACTAACAGTAGATTTATTTGTAATGATTTTAAACTGATTTAGAGCCGATTTGAATCAATTGTTTCCTCGTTGATTGTAATAGACTGACATACGATATATTTGTCTACTAGAAAATAATAGTATAGGCTGTAATGTTTTAAAAAATGTGTACACTTGACTAACTAAAAACAAAAATTAGTGAAAGTATTGTCAAACTTATAAGTTACGATAAAAATTTTTTAAGTATTTACTATGCGACATGTTTACTGTTGAATAGCTGAGTTGTTAAAAAATTAAATCTACGTAGCACTGCACTAGTTAGATTTCATTGCATTTTATAAGCCTCTTTAACTTTAAAAGAAATGATTCATTTGATTTAATCTTTCCAATTTTAATTAATTTTAATCGATTAGATAACTTGTATGATTTAAAATTGATTTCAATGGATCCCTAACAAATGAATAAATTTCAATTGATCCACTCAATTAGATAAAATCACTGTTATATGTATCATATAAAAGTAGTTATTTTTAATGATATTTTTAATTAGTCTTCTACGAGTAATATGTACGACTCTAACTGTGTTCCCATTCTATTTCAAGCGATATAATATATTTATACATAAAAAACGTTTCTACAACATCATTACATATTAATGTACGCAAAAGCTTCCAATCGATTACAAATGAGCATTACATTTTTCATCGGTGGACGACTTGATCAATAGCAAAACACAAGAGAATCTATTGTTATCAAAATTATTTTAAAATGTAAAAGAGATTAGAAAAATGAGCGCGTGACTGCTTTCTGCCGAAGTGTAGGAGGCATTCGTTTTCATGTTGAACTAAATATATAACATCTGTTAATCAATATATCCATATAAAGAAGAAATACCGGGTGCATTATAAACAATAACACCTTCCGTTCCGTGTATAGATGATATTTTCTTTATTTTCTGTCAATAAGACTTGATTTCTTTTTCTGAAAAATCTTCCTTTAATTCTCTAAACAACCTTGGGAAAAAAGTAACTCCAATGGATAACTATGAAATTATATCGGACTCAAACTAAAATGTTTCAAAACGACACACTTTCAATTCTGTATTTTTAGATAATTAGTTCTTTGATACCTTCTAGAACACTAGATAAAAAATCCAATTCTAATGAATTGTATCTATGATTTTACATGAACTCTTTCTAATAGTGCTTAAAACAAGGCATGCAGATACGGTTTCGAGGTTTCACTACTCAACTTTTTAGAAAAAATGCCTTTGAATTATTGATCGATCGTGTCAAATACCTCACGCATTACAGAGGCACACTGTATACAAGTCTGGCTGTAGTAGTAACATAAAGAAAACATTCTCATTCCGCTTAATAATAAACTCGAATATGGTGTCATTTAACATGTATGTTAACCAATTTCCAATGCCGAGAAGTCGGAATGGAGGATAATCAAATCGTGAACACAAGAGAATAAAGAAAAGGTTTTATTTGAGTTTAGATTCAGAGTATATCAGAAAAAGTATCGTCGGAATCCACAGAACTTTACGAGGTCTTCAAAATCGCCCATATAGTCTCTTTGTATAGGTTTGAAACATTGGTACAAAATCGTTTAGATGAAAGCGAGTGCATTGAACGTGTGTCATTTTGAAGCATTTTTATTTGGTTCCGATATCATCTCATCGTTATCCGTTGGAATCACTCTTTTCACAAGGTTTCTTAGAGAATCGAACGAGGGATTTCTTGAAAAAAGAATCAAGCGGTAATAACAGAAAATATCATTTATACAGAGAACGGAATGTGTCATTCTTTATGGGGCACCAGTCAGTATCGTTTTTTTCCCCGTAAGATATGAGGAAAGGAAAGAAAAAGGTTGCTGTTTTTTTTATCTGAATCACTAATGCAAAAAACGACAGCATTTCATCAATTTACTTGAAGTTCTCAATTACAATGCCGTGATGTTGATAGACATTGCCGTAGTAATCTAAACTTATTCTATGAAAAGACGAATGAAACACTGAATATTTTTCCACATAGTCAATGAAACTCAGATAGAATCATTTTTCCATGGTATCGAAAAATTTTAGGTGTAAACTTCGATGAACATGAATGGTAAATAAGCACTTGTATTCATATGATATCCTAGTATGATGCTAAACATCTTCTTGTTCATTCTCATCTTGAAAAATGTTGACTTGTTTTTATTGTTCGCATTTTTCACAAACGAAATACATACTTGTTCTACAGAGAAGACAACAGTTGACCTCGTTTCATTTGCAGTAAACAAGCCGCCTACGTTCTATGTAATTTGGATGATGTTTTGAATATGTATCTTGTAAGAATTTCCGTGCTCTGTCAACATTATTAAATGGTACTTGGCTAAACGAATAGCATACTTCAGTTTCGTAAGTATACATTCTTTCATTTCGCTTGATTACATATTTTTCATCAGTATCTCTTCTTCATCATTAAATATTTCTTTCATATGGAGAAAATTCTAGCACATTTATCTTCCTCTTAATTTTAGACTGCGAAATAATTCTTTTCGAATATATAATTTTCTCTTTTTTAATACAGCAAAAATTTCTTGCTCTTCTTTTGTATAGATTTTTATTCCTTTCTACAACATTACAAGAAACATCAATTTTAGACGTCAAAGTTCCAAAATAAGTCATATTCATTCAGTATTTTACTTCTATTGAAGGGAGCGATTCATAATAACATGTTTCGAAGCATTTTATGCTATTTATCTTTTCTACAGATCAATTATGAATTCAAGCAATAGAAAATAATGCGCACTTGTTTTTCTCATGATTCATTTTTAATGGCAACTTATTACAAATTATACCTTTGTATGGAATATTGTTGAAAGCATATTCATGTACTTACTTGAGTGAAGTTGATAAATGGCGTCGATAGCCATGTTGATTATCCGAGGGTGTGTACTGTCTTCATACTTATTTATTTTCCAGCTTCAATCGATGAAAGATCATTGAAAAGTAAATTTTCATTGTTATAAATGTTTTACTTTTTTTTGAAAAACATTCTGCAAGTGATGGACAAAAACCAATTATTCAAATCCATAAAAAAAGATAGATACATGAAAATACAGTAGGTTCCAGCCACAGTCAAAACTCATTGGTCCATTCCAGTTGTCGTACTTCAATTTCATACGGCAGTTGTTCTTCACTGATATTAGCTACTATGAAATAAGTACCTGGTAGAATTAATACTTCTTCTTCATATTGGAATTCGGATATTTCTTCAATACTCAAAGAAGATCTTTTATCGATAATAGTAAAAATAAGTACCACCGGGATTGTTCCAGGCTTTGGCTCTGCTGGATTAGCAAAGCCTTTGGCAATTTTCCATGATTTCGATGTCGACTGAAATGATTTATTGGTTAATGCCGTACCCACTTTATATTGTTCATAATCAGATCTAGTTATTCTCATTCCTCGATATGTTTGTCCCGCATAACGAAAACGATCGAATGCAGGATTTTTCGCAATAATTCCAGTATAATATCCAGTCCATTTCCCACGTAATTTTTCATATACTTCTCGACGATTTCCAGTAGCCATTTCACGATTAAGTCGTCGATAGAATGGACTTTCTGCAGTATAAGCTCGAAGTAAAAGTATAGGATCCTTTCGTTCTATAGCATCTATGAGAAAATTTTTTACGACTTCTGTTGATCCCTGCCCATCATCTTCTAGAATATCTTTGTCAAGAATTTTTTGGACAGTTTTTTTTATACCCCGATCTTTCATGCATCCCAAATGAATAGCGCGTGAATAGTATTCAGCATTATCATCCTCAAATTGCCATTCTGGTTGTTGAGCAGGGCTGCTGCTGAAACGCTGTTGGGTTGCATCGGATGGACGAGATAAAAGCTGTGCCACATCACTTGTTCCTGATGCCTCTAACGGTGTACGACCATTTCGATCTTGTACACGGCGAACTGCTCCACGTTGAAGAAGGAGTTTAATAATATCTTTATGACCACGAGAAGAAGCAGCATGAAGGCAAGTACTGCCGTCTGATGCTGTAGCATTTAAAACTTTGAATGGAATACCTGGCAGTAATCGTTGTACCATAGCTGTGTCACCATTACAACATGCAACGTATAATTCACGGAAATTCGATGCTGCCATTATTTTAGCTTTTTGCAGTATAGATTCTAAATGTTTTTACTTCGTGTTGACGTATATATATATATGTATTCTCTGGCAAAGTTTCTCCTGATTTCTTCTTTTTATTGACACAAGGGGCTGTGATTTTTTCTCTCCTTCGTGTTGACATGTAGATTTCATTACTTTTCACTTTACTTTTATTAGTGTTATTTTGTAAAATACGGTACAGACCTCAAACATATTCTTTGATTTTTATAGCGAAAGGAAAGGGAAGACATCGATAATTTCGTGCGACAAGCATATCAGCCGTTTACGATTTTTCTTTCTATAATAAGCATCAACCACGCACACACAATTCATTTTATTTCTCTAATAACCAGAAATCTATTACTTAATCGTTGGTGAAATTCCAACTGATGGCTTCACATATTCTCTACACTTATCTGAACGTGTGTGTTTCACCTACTGCATTCTTCAAAGATATATTTCTTTGTTTTAGTATGATATCAAGTGAATGTTTCCCTGAGAAAATCATTCTCTTTGAACATCTAAATATTTCTTAAGACATCTTTTGAAATTACCATCGCCATCGACAATAGAATAAAAATTTCGAAACAAACATCTTCGAAATGTTCGAAAGGAATAGAAGAAAAACAAGTTTGCTACTGCTGTGAGATGATCGCTTACGATTATTAGTCAGGTAGTGACCTAGTACTAAGAAGAAAATCTATCAGAAATACGAAGAAATCCCACATATTATGTGCCTTTTGCCACTGCTTGTTCCTCGGAACGTTGCTATTAACCTAACTATCCGTATAACTCGATAAACACACAGACACCATTGTGAAGGTACGAATTGAAAAAGGATTGGCTATCAATTTTTCAAATAGAAATCACAATAGTGACTGATGATGAGTCATATAAAAGCCGTCAAGGTTAAGGTCCCATTCAGTGTTTCCAGTAGAAATCTAAAACAAAATATACATGTACACTTTACTTGTATGAGAAAAGTGTACGTTTACACTTTGTTTTTAGCTCCAAAGCGTACTGAAACCAATTTTTCGATCTAAAAAACGAAAAGTATTGCTCGTTTTACAGTGATGAATATAAGCTAAGATTTAGAAAGCAATTAGCAGGGATAGCAAGACTGTGAAAGAGATATAAGGATCGCCAGCCTGAAAAAATTTCGCTAAGGGTTTCTCGGAGTTTTCGACCAACTGTATTTCTTCATTTTAATCACAGCGCCGTCACCATCACGCTATGTTGTCTATGCGAATCACATCAATCAGTGTGAAAATGAGATTGAAATGAAGAATCATGTAACTAAGCCTCTCATTCCATTCCCTTTGTGTCCACATGCGAATAAATGATAAATAGACATACTGTTTCATAATCTAGCACAATGTTTTTTAAAATATGAGAAGAAAATGAGTTTGAACAACAAAAATAATTGAAAGGTCACAGTCTAATATCTAATGCAGTAGGCTAAGTTCTAGAATCAAAGTGTAAATAGATTTTGCAAAGGGCAATGTGTACACTTTGGTGCTTAGAGGAAAGTGTAAATCCGAATTAACAGATGTTCTGTACATTTTACTTCTGCTTGGTACACCTGCTATTGGAAACACTGGTGCCATTGTCAGTGTTTTTAACGCTAAGTACTTTCAGCAAAAGAAAATTTCAAAGCTGCTCAAGGTTTTTAAGCAGAACTTTATTTTCATTTAGTGGAACAGCATAGTAACTTGAGGATACACTTGTGAAAAAAATAGTGCACTTTATTATCTTTTCAGTATTATTTAATAGTACCTCGTCTTCCTATGCTATCTGTTCTACTTTTAAATGGAGCTAAGAACTTTTTTTAACTTAATCGATTAAAGTCACGGTCAATGTTTCTATTTCTTTTAGATTTCTAGTTTTTTTTACATCGAACTTGTTCAGTTGTCTTTTTTTTAGCTGAATGAAGAGAACCAGCCATCCGTGCTTCTGTTACTACGCCACCGTTTCTTGTTCGTTATTAATTAGAGATATCTTGACTGGTTTTACATGATTTACAACTCACTATTATGATGTCTATTTAAAAAGAATTTATAGCGACTCCTTTTTTCCATTCGTGCCTCCATAATGATGCTCATGTTTTCCTAAAGCAAAGTGTTTTTCGTAACCGATTCCCAAGTAGATGTCCTTTCAATGTTTCAAACATCATCATCTATGCATACGAATGCTGGCATATATATAATGCAATCAGTGAAGAAATAAGAAATTAACCCTAGAGAACTTTTCTCTGTCTCATAAATATCTTTAATACAGAATGTTTGTTTGTTTTCATTATTTCCATGAGAAAGATAATTATTCATCAAGAACCAGGCAGACATCAAGTATCGTATCTAAGACTGTCTACTTTATTTTATTGCTCACATTGTTATTTTTACCCACGAATCTTCTTTCTGGGAAAAACATTCAAATAGCTGTTTTCTTTTTTCAAAAACTATGTCGAGTGTTATTCGAACGAGCGTTGTCATTCCATTTGAAATTTAACTTCTCTTGCCTGAATTCACTTGAATTGAAAGTAGGCAAGACAATATAGATCCCATGGAAGTATGACTGCCATCATGAATAACATATTCTTGTCGAATGAAGATATTTGAATGAATTCTTGACTTTAGAATATTCTCTTATGAATACAATTAGAATTACTGATGAAAAATCATTACAACAAACACCCTATCGAGAGAACTTTTCGATTAGATACAAATTATGACTTGATCAAGCTGTTGAGGTTTTTCGATGCCCATTCTTTAGAGATTCTTTGGGAAATCTTGGTCTTCAGAAAAATAGAATTATCACATTTTGAACTGAAGCTGTGTATGTTATCAGAATTTAAATATACGGGAGTTATCATGAGAAAATATTAGAATTTTTCAACAAAACCATCTTTAGGTGTCAGAATTTCAAACAATCTATCGTCATCATAAATACTGTACTGAACATCAATTTCTCTTTGAACTTCAAGTCTTTCAGAGAGAATTTTTTTATTTAGAAATTCTTGATTTTTTCATTAGAGTTAGTATAGTTAAGATTTTGAGTGCCAATTCTCTCTACACTCTTATGTACGTATTTTCATTTATATGCACTGATACCCAGGTGATAAATATTTCTTGATAAACTAGTATGTTGACTGATAAACGTTGGGCGTTGAACAAAAGCGAAACATTAATCATCACATATTGTGATGTCCATTCATTAATGAATGTTCTCATCGTGTGCCCTTTTATTGAGTTTCACACTATAGCAAATACAGCAGATTTAACAAGAAGTTCAACTTTATCATTTTTGAACACAGTAAACCGAAAGATAATAGGAATTCGAATTTCGAAAGACAGCCGATGGTCTTTAATAGAATTCTTTTGTTTCTTATTAATTTACATGCCTACGGCAAAATACGTTAATCTAGACTTTCTATTGTCAGTTTGTAGACATCTATTGAATAAAATAATGTAATTTCTATGTTTGATATTTCTTCCTTTTCTATATGTATGATTATTAAGGAAAATTGTTCTATTTTAATTGATGGCTAGAAAAAAATTCCTTAACTTTGAAAGGCATGTATTATATTTCTTTATTATGAAGTTAATGTTAAACAAAAAATAATTTTTTACTCATACAATCATCTTTTGATTTGTTGGGCTCAAAAGAAAAAATCGATTTCAAAGTTTATGATCATTGAAAATTATGTGTAGTACGATTTATTTCTAGTTTTAATGATCGAGGATCCTATTATGAACATACTATTATAAATATATATCGTACAGAAAGCTCACCAAAAACATCACTAGCCTAGAAATAGTCGAAAGATAAATATTTGAGACTGTCTTCAGTTGTCTTTTCTTTTTTTCGAAAGTTATATAAGCGTGATCTACTTTTTTTCATTCTTTACGAAAATCTCACAAAATTATTTACAAGTTTTTCGTTCTTTACAAAACATACATCAGGTATTTTCGATTATATAATAACCTCTTGCTGTACTTATATAAATAGTTACTTGCTTCAACGTGAAATAACCATTCTTTTAACATCGATTCATTTATTTATTAGATGTTTATTACGTTGCTCTCTCTTTCAACAACTGTTTTTATCGGTGTATTTTCATGTCTTGTTTTGCGTCAATATAATCGTGTAAAAAAACGCGACACTTCTCGTCTTCGCATACAAACGCATCCATCTTTGAAATCTTTGTCCTCAATAACTGCAACGTATGATCCATTAGATCATTCACTCTACTGGTATCCTGTTGCATTTTCACATGAAGTCAACAGTGGTTCAGGTCGACCTTTCGGTTTTCAATTACTCAATGAGCCTATGTGTTTATATCGAACCAACGACGGTCAAGTAGTATGTGTATTGGACCTTTGTCCTCATCGGTCAGCTCCACTTAGTTTAGGTCAAATAACGAAAGACGGTAATCTTGAATGCATCTATCATGGATGGCAATACGGTGCTAATGGTCAATGTGTTCGCATTCCATCAGTATCGAAGAAATCGAACACAGCTTCATTGATATGTGCTCGAACAGTACCAGTTCATGAACAGTATGGATTTATTTGGATATGGCCAGGGAAGCGAGAAATGGCGAATAGTGATTTGATTCCACATCAACTTTTTTCTGATGTTCAAAATATAAATGGACAATATCTATTATCTCCAGAAGATTCATGCTATCTTGATATTCCCTATGACTTAATGGCTGATAATTTACTTGACATGGCTCATGTTGATTTTACACATGATGGCACTATAGGAAAACGATCCAGAGCCTCATGTATTCGATCGGAAACGATAACACCATCCATTTACTTCTCAACCAATAGTGAATCAGCTTCATTCAAAGTAACGAAGTATGAACAGACTCCGCCAAGCTCACCATATGAGTACAGTTATTTTCATTTCATACCACCATGTTTTAATCGATTAGAGCATCATGGGCCCAAGAAAGAACAAGTATTCGTACAAGTCTTTGTTAATTTACCATGTGCTGAGAACAAAATGCGTCTTCTGCTACAATTCTATCGTAACTTCGCACGCTATAAATGGATCGAATATATACCTGGTTATGATTATTTAGCGAAAAAATTAAATAAAAAAATCATTGATCAAGATGTACTTCTACTGAATGGGATTCATCGTAATATTGTTCAGATGGGTGCTAAACCACTCGGTAAAATTGTATCAGCAGATGCACCCATAAAAGCTTTTCGCAGATACGAATCGCGGGCTCTGACGAAATTCGGAACTATCTATTTAAAGCAAGGAGCATGGGCAACAACAACAAAATCATCGGACCAGGAAATACAAGAGATTGATATTGAAGATCTAAGCATGAAATTAACAAATTGATTTTGCACGCAAAGAATTTCTACTTTATTTTATGCTAATATAATAAATAGCATTCTTTGAAGAGAAAATTTAAAATAGAGTATAATAGACATTTAAATACTGAGCATTCCAGATCAATCGGTTCTTTTCTTGTTTCAGTTTGTTATCTTAGTACTTTGTTTTACTATGATAAACTGTTGGTATAGTTGAAAAAATATATATCAACAAGTGAAATGAGTCATGTGTGCCTGTTTTATCTGCTCTTCTATGCTTCTTCCTACCAAAAGATAGTACAGCATTCTCTAAAAGATAAGTGTTTTGCACTCGAAATGATTTTTATGAGGAATCAGGTATAGACAAGATGTATTGAAGATTTCATGCGCTAATTTAAATTTAGAATCCTCATTTCATCATAGGAAAAAACTAGTCCCATAACTTCATGACGATGTCAAAGATTTCTCCTGATATTTTTGATTAGTGCTAATGAACGGAGTTACTCGGAAAAAAAGATTTTCATAAGAATTTTTGATGTCTTTTTTTTTCACAGCGCCATTATAATTTGTTTCTATTTTAAATCTACATCTTAAAAAAACTTTGAAAAATCTACTCTTCATCAACGGCGAACAAATAGAAGTAATTTCGACAGAAAAAAGTATCATCATTGATCACGTAGGACGAATAGACATAACGGAACATGATATTTGAGTTAGATTAAAACCTCGATCTACCATTGCCTATAGATCATCAACTTTTGTAGAAGAAGAAGAAAATATCAATGATATCCATACTACAATAGTTTCTAAGCCTCTTGTTTTAAATCAGATACGTCTGAAAAAGTGTGCCTTTAATTAGTAAAATCTTCGCTTCAAGAAGATCGATGCTTAAATCAAAACTAGTCGATGAACTATACATGAGATTCACAATAAAATTCAAGATAGTGCTACAAAAAATCGAGAATTCGGTGAACTATGATAGAAATCTTTCATCGAACAGTAACCACTTAAAAGAAAATGTCCTTCAGACAAATCTTCAGATTTCATATTAACAGGTACGAATAGAAAAAAAACCAAAGAACAGAAATTTCCGTTAAATATCTATTCTAATTGAAACCTGTTTCTGTGTCGAACTTCGTATCGAAATCTAACAACTGCAGTTTTTTTTCTGGTATCTATTTGGAGAATCATAGCAGTCATTTAATAGGTACTGTTAGGGTGATGTCACCTTGCGACGTCATCCCTCTGCCCTGTAATTCTCTATCGTCTTATTCATCTCTATTGTTTATTCTTTTTGGTTCGTTCCTTATATAAATATTTATATGTGATGTTTTCGTTTACCAGGGTAGAGAGAATAAACTGCACACGCACACGTTAACTGTGTTCGTCGCTCTTCGTGAGCGTGAACCCTAACAGGTACGAAAACACATTTTCATTATATCCATAAGAGTAGATTATAGACAAACACTCTCCTTTCAATGTATTCATAAATCATGCGAACCTGCATAATGAACATCGTCTCAATCAAAGAAAACATTTTTGAACAGTTCATGATTTTTTATTACCAGAAAACTCTTAGCATTGGACATACGTAGTTCGAAAGTATACAGGTATATAGTTGAACGCATTTTCTGAATGAAATAATTTGAGATCAAGCCTAAAGTGTAATATCGTTTACAGAGATACTCTACCAACAGGATTTATAGATTAGCTAGGTAATTATAAATGTGCCGACTTCGGAGAAAGTAGCCAGATGATATACTGATTTGTCACAATTAAAATGAAATTCGTTAAAGATAAGTTTTGTTGCTTGTCAAGACAATGAGCCAAAGAAAAAAGAGCACGGTCATTAGTCATGACTCCGTGTCCAGGACAAAATTTGCATTGGATTCTACCCGTGAAAGCTGTAGTATATTTCTGAGTAAAAACAAGACTTTATCTAGATTCGCAAAGTTTACCTCCCATTTCTAGTTATTAAAAAAATTTCATCTTCGCGTTCACAAAACATTCACTACTGCGTACTAATTCACTGAAAGATCAAAATAGAATGAAGCATTTGTTCAGAACAGCTACATTTAATCCATCGGATTACCTCTTTTCCAACGATCGTTTTGTTTCTCATTAATCTACTCGTTAATCAAAGTTGAAGAATGAGAGAAAAATCTTACTGACAACTTCTACTCTCGATGGATTTTTCGATCAATTATTTTTTCATGCTAGAAGGTGTCGTTTGTGCCCCTAATTACAGAACATAGGGGTTCACATATTTTTTCTGTTGTAAAGCTTCTCTGATAATTTGAAGTACTTTACAAAGGTATTTTGTTAAGTGTAAAACATAAAGATAAAATCGTCCAGTCGGTTAACCCATGTCAGTATCTTCTAAAGACAATTTAACAGAATAGATTTTTCAACGAATAGTACTCATATTCTTTTTCAAATATCTTCATTCTATTTGATAGCTTATCGAACATAGTTTTATGATGCAAATATTCGACATAGTTCAATATTAATAAGCAACACAATAGTCTGGAACATAGTGTCAATGTGCAAGATATTTATTTTCTATTTCATACATTAAATGCGAAAGAAAAAACGAATAAACAAAAATTAGTTCTTAGTGAAATCACAAAATTTTGGCAAAAAATACTCTTCATATTTTAATTATTATAATCTTTTAAATAACCGTTGTCGTCGTTCGCATTGTATCTGAATTAATTAACTGACGAATTTGTACAAGAAGATGATGAACAGGTAATAAAACACTGACATGATTTTCTCCAATATGTTGATTAATCTATTTCAAAATCGAACAAAACATTAATAGAATAAATGAATATGCTAAACACGTGAATTTACTCACCGGCTCACTATGTAGTTCATAAAATTGATAAAGTTTAAAAAGACATTCAATCGTTGTATGATCATTGAGTATTAATGATCGGATGTCAAAAGACGATGGTAATGACTCGATGAGGAAACAGTGTGACATTTTAAATAGATTCGTATGGAATGAATCAAAATATTTTCTATCATCATCAAATAGAAATTCGGTTTCGGACGAAAACTTTAAAAAAAAAAAGAAACAAAACAAAACAGAAGTAGGAAAAATTAGTTTCGTTCAGATTTTACCTCTTTTTTTGTTTGAAATATATATTCTAGACCATCTGCAATTACATGTAAACATGATTGAATGATCGGACATGTTGATCGACTTGTCATCAATACATGCAATCGTCGAATAAGATCACTTATTGATTGAATATATTGTTTAAATAAATCGTGTTGATTATTTTCATCGATTTGTTGTTCCCATAGAGAAAAACTTTTGAAACCATTTAAAATTTCTTCAACAAAATTATGTAGAAATTTTTGTAGATGTTTTTTGTTTTCTTTTAATCTTTCATTTATGATATATTTATCTTGAATTAATTGATTTTCTTTACATAAATGAAATAGATAAAAATCTTTATTCTCTGTATAAGAATTCCATGAAGATTTCTTTCGACACTGTATTGTTGAATGTATTGGATATTGTTTTAAAGTTGGCATTTGATGAGTACATGAACAAATACTCGATGATGGAAATATAAAATCGATTTGTTCATAAGATATTTTTTCATATGAATTTAAATAATATATTATTTTTTGTTTTATTTGATTGATCGTATCGCAATCAAGTACAGGAAGACTAAAACGTAGAAGATTTTCATAATTGATTGGCAATTCTAAACAATTGTAATCAATATTTATCAATAGTAATGTCGATGATGATAAAGAATTTATCGAACGATTTAATAACTGATCACACGGTCCACTATCGATGAGATCAATTAAAGATTTAAGAAGTTTATCGAATAAATAAAATAATTCATGTAAATGCGTTTTCGATTGAAACAAGAACGAGGAAATCAACTTAATAAATGCAATTTCACGTGTCGATGGAAATGATTTTAAATTCAATGGATTGTAACGAAATATATATCCATAGTATTTAAATAGATCATTGCAATTGTTAACTACTAATTGATCAATAAATGCTTCAGAGAATGGTGTCATGCCAAGTAAATCGTAGAATAATTCCATAGATTGAAGTCGATTAGATGTGTTACATTTGCTAAATACATTCAAAAATTCAGTTTCGATTTTATTTTGAGTATATCAGTAAAACAATTCGGTCAATAAATTTATGACTCAATCGAATAGTATGTCTTTGATATACTCACAGATATTTTCTAAATGTTTTCATCGTATTGAAATATTCTCGGTCATCTATAATTCAAACTAAAAAACGTTTCAGAGAACTAACAGTCATATCAGTATTTTACAAGAGCTTCGTATGATTTTAAGAGTCATCAATTAAAACGAATCTTAGTCGTCTGAACAGATTTATCTCAAAATCCTGAAAATGAAGCTGCTATTGACGAAAATACATTAAAAAAGCAACCTTCAACTTGATGATCATGAATAGATTCAGAGCGCTTTGTCTATCACTGTCTTAGATTTGATTCCACCAATAGAGATGTAGTGGGATTGGATAGCCATTCGATGAATAGCTATGGAGTTCACAATCAAAAGAAAACCCAGTAGACTGTCAATCATGAAATTACTAGAACAAGATAGTGATTGATAGTAAGGAAGTTTGGTTTTTGTCAAAAATGATCGAACAACGAATGTTTTTTCAAGAGTCGCAAAAAAAAACAAGAGAACTGGAATATCTTAGTTTGCTACAGATTCATAATACCTCTTCGAGTATGGAATATTCTTACATCGTACAACGATCAGTTTGACTTCGTCCAACGAAAACATAGATCAATTCATGTATGTTCGAGCTATGACGAGACAGTACTATATTTTGAAATTTATACAAATGTAAACGAACTTGTGCTATTTTAATATTTGTTAGAGAAAGTCATGACGATTTTCACTCGTGATTAATTATGCAATACGATCAAATCGTTTTTGCAGTTTGAAGTCAGATATGAGTGCAGAAAACTTTCGATATCGGTCAAATCTAATTTTGATGAATCTGTGAAAAAAACATAACTAGCCTAATCAGAACTATTTTTTTTCTTTAAATATTTCCAAGGGTAGACTTAAAAATTTTATCCAAAATACATGATGCCTTCGATGAACGTTTAAAAATCTTTCGAATGAAAATCATACGTTCTAGTCGATTGAGAACTGTGAACATAGACCATAATTCAAGACACAATGTACTTGCTTTTATACTAATAAAAGTGAGTGTATTGAATACTATCTAAGTTGAAACAAATTTAATCATTCATTTCGAAATTCCCTAAGTCAATGCAATCGATAGACGATTGACGATCATCTATAAACTATGTTCATCAAATTATGTAAGGGAAGAAGAAATTGCAATGTCTTCAACGGTTAGAAATCGCATTAAACTAGATTCAGTTCTATCATCTCATAAAATAAATGTCATAATTTTCTTACATATTATCGGATGTGAAGATCAACTTTTTTAATTGTTCATGCTCAATCGATATAGTAGTTAAATATGGTATATTGCTTTGTGATTGTTTCATTAATGGTAATGTAGAATATTCTTGTTTATATTGATGATGATGATATGGGCAAACAAGCAGTGGAGCTCGTGTTAATGTATTTTGATGTGATGACGATGATGGTATTTGCTCATATACTTGATAGTAAGGTCCCGTAACAGCTGATGTTGATGTTGACCAAAATGCTCTATCATTCTGTTCCATAGATTTCATAGAAGATAATGATGATGCTTTTTCTTTGGATTTTCGTAATTTAATATATAAACAAAGACCACATGTTAATAAAGCAATCGTCAAAAGGCAGATAGCCAATGATAAATAAACTATTGTAGCAACAGAATATTTTGAAGACGACGATGGATGAATATATGATAGATAACCAATTAAGTATTCACGAGAACCAATCCGAAAACTTATTGGACCAATTGATGAATTATTTAATGTACAAGCAACTAAAAAGCAAAGAACGACTTGGTGGTTTTAATTTGTAAAACTCATCGATTGGAATCGACAAATGAAATTATATTTATCTCAAAAAAAGTATGTAATAAGAATTCTCCTATACGTCAACTTTATACAAAAAAAAACGAATTGTATTTGATTTTAACATTATTTTAAGTGAATATTCTTAGAAGGATTTTAGTTTAATCATGTGTAATTCAATAGAAGCATCTATTGCGTTATTGTTCTTATATCTGCTAAGCCGATAGTTTTAAGACAACTGAAAGGCGATAATAAGCAACTAGTACGATGGTCGTCTATTTGAATTAAGTACTTATAGTAACATTGACAGTGAAAGATGAAAAATAGAACTCAACTGTTTCTGACTAGTATATTTTGGCCTTGTGTTAATCCACTAAATATTTTTCTTGACATTTCCTTAAATGTATGAATTTTAATATTTAATTTCTGTTTCAATCAGTAAGACGATTGGCGTGACTTATTGAAAAAGTTTATACCATTGTTCAGCTCTTCTTGAAAATCTGCTGTCCGAAAAGAAAATATCATTGAAAATCGAATTATTTTGTTGAATTCTACCCATTCACGTTTCTCCGATTCGAGAAATGTCAACCTGATCGAAGAGAGAGAATGTACGTGTGTACTATAGTTGGGTTTATGTCATCCTAGATGAAACGCTTACTAGTGTCTATTGAATTCTGTGAACTTTGAATGAAAGAAAAACAATTCATATCAAGTGAATATTTTTATGTATAGAATATTGAGCGTTTTACTAATTCGATTAGCTACTTGAATACTTTCTTCCATGATGATGTGAACATTCGTAGTCGACTTCATTCAAATTTACAAGATGATACCGAGAATTTTCACTTCGATCGTTATTTCATACTTGTGAAAATCTAATAGCTAACAAATCTTAGTGATCTAACTTTTCATATTGGATGAAATAAAAACTACAAAACCGAAAGTCATCCACATTATGGGCTGAGTCGAATGAATCAAGTCGAACGCAAAATCATAGTCGCCATCGAAAAAACAAACCTTGATTATGTTGACTACTAAGTAGTAGTGGTGTACTAGTTAATAAACGTGTGGGTGGTTGACATGTAATTCCTTTTGAAGTAAATGTTCTTAATTTACATGCCGTGCAACCAATTAACACTTGAATATCTTCCACAGATGCTGCATCCGTTAGATTTTCTACATGTAATTTGAGTTCTTCACCTGTATATGGTAATATTGGAGGTTTCGATGAAATATTGAATAGAACATCGGGTATGTAATGAAATTGAGTTAAATTTGTGAATAGAATTGAATTATCGAAACAAATTGAAAAATCAACATCGATTGGTGGCGAACTGAATTCGTTGGATGGCGATGGAATAGCAGGTGTACGAAAACTGAATGATGAAGTTATGCCATCATTTGATGATACTATGTCATTAGAATTTATCTTTAATGTAGATGAAAGACAAAAATAAAATGTCAAGTTTACATAAGACAAAATTTATAACAACTACCTTTATTTTAACATTCCATTTTTTGTATGAAAATTCAACAACGATTGATTGTGAAGATATGAAATACTCTCCTCGAACAGTCACCAATCGGCCACCACTATAGAAAACAAAACGTAATTTAAATTTCTAACTTCGTATTTCATACTTGGCAAAACTAATTATTGGATAAATATCATGAACAGTTGCATTTGGTGTCACTTTTAAAAGATTTCCATTATTAAGAATAGTTTTGCTATCAATAATAACTGTTACATTGTATAATCCCGGTGACATCGATGGTAAACGACACGTTAAAACATTTGCTATCGTTTGCTTGTTTACATTACATTGAAAATCTCCGATAAATACTTGTTGATAATTACCAATCATTAAATTATTTCCTGTTATATGAAGTAGTTGCCCACCGAACTCGTAGATCATGATTGGATTAAAAGATATTACTGACGATTGACAATATTGAATATATTCGTTAGAAAAAATCATTATTGAATTTTTAAAACTAATTTTAATCAGTCCTTGTCGTGCTGAATTTGTTTTACTCGATTGACATTCAATACGATTCGTTGATTTAATTACTAAACATGGAATATCAGCAAGTGTTATTTCAATTATTTTCTCATTGATAAATTCATTCAAGTATATTGTTACAAGTGTTTGTCCATGTAGAGGAAGTTTCTTTGGTGAGAAATCTTTAATTTTTAATGATGTACACGGTGAATTCATTAAACATTGATTGTCTTTGTTCGTTTGACATCTACCTTGACACCATGAACATGTTAAACGTGATTGACATTTATCACATGTTTCATAAAGATCACATCGATAGAGAAACATCGGTACTGGCATACCCATTGACATATTATTTTCATATAACGATAAATATATTAGTTGATCATTTTCATGGATTAATTCAGGCGTTGGCAATATATGACACACATTATTTTGATCAATTAAACTAGATATGGTTTCGTTTAAACGACATTCAAATGAAGCTTCAACAGCATGAGAAAACTTTAATGGAATATCAATGATTCTATCCGATTCAATATATATATCGGAAGGTTCAACAAGACTAAACGATGGGCAAGTTTTTAATATTTTTTCAGTGCATACTGACGAACATCGATCGGAACACCATTGGCATCCTGCTTGAGATCGACATGAGTCACATGACACATAAGATGTACAATCATAAAATGTAAATTCAGATATTGTTGCTATGCTTGTATTCGACGGCCATTTTACTATTGATACACGTGCCTTTGATTCATTACCTATTTCAAAAAGAAGAATCTATTTGTTCAATGCTGTGAAGTAACAGCTGGGATTCTATCTAATTTCTGAGTAATGAATAGCTTCGAATTACAGTTTATGATTAGAATAAACAACTTCTATTCTTAGAATGTTCTATTTAGTATTCATTTTATGCTTGTCATTATCTATTACGTTTAAATCTCTGACAGATGGTCGTTTACACTAGTGTGATAACATCTGATGCAAAGCGTTTTATTGAAATCTGTATTCATAGAAACTTTGAATCCTGCTTGATACATGCTCGTATAAACCGATATACATTACATTCTAAAATCTCTTTTTCTTATACGTGAACAAACGAAATCATACAATTATAATAAATAAAAGTACGATTACAAGAATTTGAGCTTGGATATACGAAAGATGACGTTTCTACCAAGATTGTACGTGTCAGATACGTTTCACTCATACGATACGAATTTCATCATATTAAATAACCACTACACTTCCACTCCATTCTTTAGTAGATTCTAAGATGAATTCCATCGAATCAATTTAAGAATAGGTTAATTTCTTTTGTCAACCATCATTCAATATCTATTCGTATTCAATACTTGGAATAGATTTCTGATTTTTAGTGATAATTTCGATGTATCCCTCTTAAGTGATGAATTCATAAAAATTAGGAGTACGAATATTGCCAACAGCAATGTGTCAACCAAGAACAAATGAAAGAAAACTGTTAATTCTATTCGATAAATACAAAAGCTACTCGTCAAGCGGAAGCACTGAAGAGAACTTGTTGATGAATATCAAGTGTTACTTTTAGCGATATTCTTCTAAACCAAAAGAAAACAAAACCGAAGGGCACATCTAACGTATATGTTTTGGACGAAAAAGAAAGAAATGAACCTAAAATTGGCAAGATGAACTTTTCAAAAAGTTACTTTCATATGCTTTCTGGTTGAATTGTAAATATAATTAGTTCAAACAAATGTTAACAAGATTATTCGAAAATCAATCGATGGATTTAGCTATTGCGAATCAGATTTATAAATTTAATCTTTGAAAACAACACTATCGACTAAGATATTTACCATAATCAACTGTTTGATTATACCTTTTAGAAATTTCATCCTACAAACTTGTGTAATATTTACGGAGATTACAACTTCTTTTCTTATTAGAAATTACTACTCATAGAAGAACAGTCGCTTTACTGAGTGTTTCATTTATATAGAACTTTCAAGAAAATTATTTAGTTGGACCGAACTGATCATTCTTTGACCTCTTCTGAATCGATAATGTTGTTTTTTCTTTCTTTTCTAACATTTTTTTTAATCAATGATAACAAATGTTTGATTTTCAACAGATCACTATCATACAAATATAAATAAAGAAAAGGCATTCTTCTCCTTCGTTCTCTTCCGATAAAAATCAAATTGAATTGTTTCTTTGCATGTGTTTATTTAAAACTAATCTTACCTATTTGTATATGAATATTTTCTTGTCTATTATGATTTGATGGCGTTGGACACGAAAGCCGATTATAATCTAACTTAATAGCTTGTGTACTTGCCGTCATAAATTTATCCGTAAAAATACATTGATAAATTTCATTATGTTCTAATTGCGGTAATTTCGATAGAGTTATGTTTATCTGTCAAATAGAAAAGTAAAACACGAAACATAGTACGATTCATTTCAACCGAAACAAAATGAAAACGTCATAGAAACAAACCCATTGACTTCGATCTGTAGAAGCGTTCAACGGTTGAACATTAATAATATGTACACATTGATTATTATCTTGTTGCCAAGCATTTGAAGGGCAGTTATTTGATACTGTACATCTATTTAAACAGATATTTCGTTTTCAATTAGTCTAGACATATTATTTCATTTATTAATATTCTATGTTATGTTAATGATTGATATATAAAGAACAGATGGTTAATTTCAGTTTTTTTTCTCCTTTTCATCTGATTACATAAAAAATACCGAAGCGGAATTAACCATTTCGGTCATTTAGCAATTAGTGTATGTAGGCACCCCCTGGCTATATGTGTGACACTTTTCTTTTTAATGGTATCATTGACAGACAATGTCACAACGGGTGTTTTACTCTTGCGAACAGCTCGCTTTAATTGCTAACCTAATGTGTTAATATGAACACTATAAACTATCTATATTTTACCGTTCAGTTGTCGAACACCACCCACAAAAAAGATTATTTGATGAAGACAAACACGCGTCACATGACAAATGTGATGTACAATCACGAGCAAATGATAAACGATAAATCTATAGAATATTAAGATTAACAAAAGAAACGATTGTTTTCCATTTTTATTGTTCAAACCTTTGAGCCCGATGCTAAAAAGAAACTTGCTGTAAAATTATCAAATAAAATATCGGCTAGTATTGGCAATTGTGTTGATAGTTGATATGAATATATCCAATTTATATTCCATTCAAAATCAAATATTCCCTACGAAGGAAGACAAAAACAAAAGAGAGAAAATGTTTTTGGAACATCTGTACAAACGAAACATGACTTTATTTTTTCTTTATGTTTGATCATATGAACGAATATGCGACAAAGACAGATGTCATGTCTTTAATCGCGTCATTTGACCTTTTGTCAATATTTTCCTATGTGCATATTCAACCTACATTATTTTAAGTGAAACCAAAATGAACAGAAACAATGTCCTGAGGGCGTTCTTTTTTTTTCTTCTTTCTCCTCTTAATATTCAGACAATACAAATTGTATCGTAGACACCCTGCAGGAGAAAAAACTGTAAATGTATATATACACATATGAGCGTCTCTTCATTAAAATAGAATGTATTTTGATTTGATAGATGAAACACTTACCAACTTGAAAGTGCCATTGGTTAATCCTTGTAAAAAAAGAATTGATGAACCGAATGGATACAGCTGCAAAGCGCTCGAAGTTTCATATGAACTTTCATAGAATAAACGACCCATAATAGGTATCATTCCACCAACTGGATAAGGTAGTCGATCACTAAGTATCCATGGACATATATTATTGCCGTTCGTCATTCCTATTGACCACGTCTAAAATAATATCGAAAGAGAAAGCAAAATGTCTTTTATTCAAGCTTTCTCATTCTCAGTTTTTGTTACTTCATCTTTTCTACAAGGTTCATTCGGTTTAATGAAACTCAATCCACGTTGTCCAATACCCGTTGTGTAACAGTATTTGTAATTATCATGAAAAGCTTTATCAATATCGTTTTGAATTTTCCATGAACAAATATTTGTTCCACTTGAACCATCACGTTTTACAAAAAGACCGATTAACATCATTTGATTATTCGCGTCTATTATCGTTTGTGCTGATTTAATGATCCAATCAGAATTCAAACAAATCAAGGGAATTTCACTATAGGAACGCATTATTGAATTCGAACTGGTTCGACAAAAACGTATGATTTTTGTGGTAATTGTTGTTTGATCGATATCATGCGGTTGATTTGTGATAAAATAAATATAGTATTGCGTATAAAATGAATATACATATTGAACAATAAATGTCTGCTGTTGTCTTGGCATAAATCGAAGTGATAATTCATTGCGTGATATTCTTTCACCGTCATTACTTGCTAAAATTTTCATGAAATCCGTTGCATTTAATGAACGTCCAGCTATGTTTGGAATATGCCAACGTGAAACACCATCATTTGTATATGTTACACCGAAATAGATAAGATTTTTATCCGGTACAATCAATCCTATGGTACTATTAATTGGATCATTAGCGACAATAGACCATGATGAATTCATGATTAAATTCAAATTTTCATCCATCAATTGACATTGACCTTGATATAGTGTTCCACATAATAGCATACGATTATTATTAACTGATAATAGAATTTTGAAGTGATAATTAATTAGTCGATGTTCATTACATGTACGGCAATATTGAGAATAACTATCTGATTTTGGACCAAGTTTCAATGGTAACAAAGTTTTCTCTAGTGTTTTTGATGATAAACGATGCAATGAATTCATCGTGCCAATATATAAATTATCATTCATTAAAAGAATTTTTTCAATTGAACTGTTTAAATCGTTTTCAATAATGTCAATCGATATTCCATTGATAGTTAATAGAATCGAATTAATTAACAGAATATAAAACATTCTAAAAAAATGGATATTCATATATATATATATATATATATGCATCATCTAATACACGATTACATGAAGAGAATGCAATGGTTTCTATAGTACATAAACAGTATGAATTAGTTGGAAAATTTTCAAGCGACCGTTATCTGAACATGGTTATTATTCAATTAGAATAAAAGAAAATATTGAAATCACATACCTGACTACTTCAGCATGTATACTTAAACATCAAGTTGTCAATTTTTTTTGTTGAAACGAATGACTGAAGAAAGAAGAAATGAAGTTGTATATGTTGTCTGTATGTGAAGAGTGCCGTCGTCGTTCCTGTGTTGTTCGTCCACTTCTCTATGTCTTCTATCGTGTGCTCGGTCAGCGAAGAACGAAAAAAGAACGGGAAAAAAAAGGAAAGATGAACAGAAGCCAATTAAGATACAAGCAATATTTAGTTTATGTCATAAAAAAATGATAGATGAATAAATTTTGATTAAGTTACACTTGATTTAACTTCTATGTTCTCTTGTGGACGATCAATTACGAAAAGCAGCCCGATGTCTTGACAGTACCTTTTGCTTCTTGTTCTTGGACTTCGTAATAAACAAAAGAAAAAAGAAAGATATACATCAGTTCTTCTCTATCTTCCGATGAGAAGATTTTCAATATGTCTTTTAACGTATAAAATATTCATCAATCTAGCGTGTGATTACTTTCTTTTCGCTTCTATTTAAATACAAAGTGAGCCGATAAAACAATCTGTACATATATATGTATATATAGATCAATGACTCGATGCCGGTTAGCCCTTTAGACATTTATATGTATATGAATGAAAACAAGAAAAAAATTTGTCTTTTGTCTATATATGCTCAAATGAATTTCGTTCTTCATATCAATGTACAGTGTTAGATTTCTTAACTGTGAAATAACAATCATTTCGATTGTTTGTATTTTAATTCGCTAATCATTGAGAAATTCGAAAACGATGGCTATTTATAATTCTCAATCGAATTAGCACATCTTGTTATGGAAGATGATGAGATTATCATCATTTTGTTCTACATGGAGTGTCAAGCTTCGAGATATAGAAAAGCTATTCAACTTGTCTGAATCATTCTTTTCAAACAAATTTTCTCGTTTATAGATACGCAGGCATGTTACTAAAGCGATTTCGTTTATTGCAATAATCATGAATAAAATACTATGATTCAAAACTTAGAACTGTTTCTATTGAGAAATTTCTCATGTACTTGAACATCAATACAGAACTATTTTCATGCGTAATCTGTTTTTAAGGACTACATAACATATGATTCATGTTAATTGTATGAAACGTTTTGAATAAATTCTATTCGATTGATTTCGAATATCACATACAATCAGTATTAACACGGTTTCAGTTCGCATCAATAGTGTGCATCACGTGTCATTCATTAACTGTTTTATCAACGAATGCTAGTATTACACACTGTTGACTACTCTAGTCTATCCGAACTAAACAGTCGTCTTGTGTCATGTAGAATTGGTGTTGTACACATTTGGTTTAAACGACAACTTGGTTCGATAAGATGTATTAATTTCGATTCTTCAGTAAAGTTCGTCCTTTTCTCATTATTTCAAAGGTTAGCATTAATCTAAACTCTGTGAACTGATTGGTATCTCTTGATCATCGATTTCACAAGAACATAAGCTCATAATTTCCAACTAGTTTGTATTTCTCGTGTTATGTAGAAAAATATCGTTAAATAGTTTTCTTGCACGCCCAATGATTTTACTATTACTATTTGTCTGCCGATTGTTGATGTTAACTAAGAGATCTTTTCTAATTAGCAAATAATTTTAATTTTCTACAGATTAGACGATAGGGTAGTGAAAAAATAACAAGAAAAATCTATTCATTGATTTGTTTCTTAGAATGACCCATAATTAACTGAATCCATAATTCTTTGTTGGTTTATATAACATATGGATGCTTGTTATGCATGGAAAGAGAATCACATTTAAATCCAAAATTTTATCTATTCTCATAATTTGTTTCACATCAACAAGAACCTATTGCATTCTCAATGACAGCATCTTTTTCTTGGATTTCGACATCCAACCATTGTAGTATTTTATCCCATCAGTATTAGATTAATTTCAAAGATCTAAAAGTGTAGAAATTTGAGCACAATGAATGATATAGAATTTCATCTACATCTTGTCTTCGTCTACAATAAAAAAGCAAGCCGAGTGTAAAAGACGACTGTTTTTAACACGATTGATCATCTATGCAACGCAAAACTATTCATTGTGATTCTGTTGAAAGTAGATTTTTCTCATTAGTCATACTTACTTGTCTAATAGTTTTTCTGCACAATCATAAACATCATTCAACAACTGCAGATATCTATGTATATATATATATATAATAATGTTCTTCGTTCTCATTTATGCAATTTACAAATCATTTCTTATCTACTAGTACTACTGCATGACATAACTGAAATTATCCTTATATTGATAAAAAATAAATAACTATCAGTTTATTCGATTGGCAGATCAAAAGAATCTGTAGTAATGATCTCTTATTGATAGTAGACTATTTTTATGTTTAAATAAGCATATGCTTAATGTAAACTTTGGAATATAGAAAAGTATTAAAAAGCTTTCCTACATCTATGATCTATACATGAAATTGTATATATTTCAAGTAGGATTTCGATAAGATATTTCTCCTTAAATTACGCAACACTTGTTAGACATGAAGAAAAACACGAAGAGAATAATCTAGTCACAACAAGCCCATCGTATTAAACTTACTAAATGTTTACCAGAGAAAAACGAAAATGAAATTTCTAGAAATATACTTTCCTTTTTGTACTTTGACAGATGAAAATTTTCGACGTTGTTAAGTGTGAATTACTTGTCAATATCGGATAAATTTGTATGAATTTGTTAATCAACGAATAAGATCATTCAACAATAGGATTCTTTTTAGTGAACCATAATCCGAATAGACTTGATATTACTTAAAGATAGATTTCGGATTGTTCGATTGAAACCTATTTGATATCTACCCTAGCAACATTATCTCCGATGTAGTACAGTTTAAGATAAAATTGCATATTTGATTTTTATTCAATGTTTCACACGTAAAGGCCACGCGCTATGATTCTTACAAAGCATGTAATGAAGGAGCTAACAATGAGAATTTAACTTGTGATTATAGTAAAGTTATTGTGATATTTTATTTCTTCTTTCTCATTACCATCATGTGATCGAGAATATAAAAATAAGAATGAGATAAGTTCATTTTCTGTACAGACATAGGATTCTTTAAATGAGATTAATGTATATTCGTTAACTATCGAGAGAACAGTGTGCAGCATTATTTTTTGCAAAGATTGTGTTAAAATTTAAGGAAGCAAAAAAAAACAGACATGTTTTGATCATACAACGGTAGTATTCATATTAGTCTATACTGAAAGTCTACTACTATTGAAATAAAATTCAAAGCAGTGTTTCGAAGGTCACACTTGTTACATTTCTTGATTGTAATCTATTTGTCCTTGTGACTTTGTAATATAGATAAATATTATTGATGATTTTTTATTTCTATAGTGCATTTATTATGCATTCATATTCAAGTATGTATCTAAGAGAAAATAGATCACAGTGAGAAATTTCACGTTAATACAAGTGAGTATGTAAAATTTTCTTGATTGAATATGTTGCCGTTTAAATTTTGACTTAATTATGAATATTACACAGTTCATACTTTGAGAAATTCTGAAAATGTAAAACGAAATAATCTAATATATTAGCTTGTTTTATAGTATTAATGGTATGTATAAGATAACTCACAATTGTATTCTTCAATATATAGTGACATTTTACGTTCTATATTGGTAAGAGTGTTGTTCCTTTATTATAATATATTCTGTCCAACATCCAATACGAACACTGGATCAAATATCGACGACGGATAGATCTCTAAAATCGTATTCGATCCATAGAATATCCTTCGATCGATTCCAAATTATCTTTTATTTGCTTTGTACACACTGTAGACAACTGGTGAATAGTCTATTTTTGTGTCTAGAGAAAATACATAATTATGTACAGTTGTAGTTTCCTATGAAGATATTTTTCATTGATTCGATATTAGTTAGTATCACATCTGGTGGTTGACACTCATATACATGAACAAATGTGTATGTTTGTGTAAATGATATTAATCGCTATGAGACGAGAAGAAGAACAAAAAACCTGAATGAGAGATTTTTCTCTCGTGTACTTTAATTATATCAGAAAAAAGAAAGATGTGATATTTAGCAGAAAAAGGGAATCTACAGAAAAAAAATGTGATCAGCATTCTTTGTCTCGGTTGCTTCGATATCGACAGATAACATTATTTGCTAGTCTCATTGATAATATACAACAACAATAACAACAACAGCAACAACAAGGATAAACGATAAGAATGAATGACTCGGTAATGTGAACAAAAGAATTTTCTTCTATTGAATTTAGGGAAACAATCAATAAATTGTTGCTTAATTCTCTACTGTATGCATGTAAATACAAGAGAATACTTTTTTTTTAAACAAAATGAATACGTACATATGTTAAATCGAGCAACACTAAATTATATCGACGATCTAATTCTATCCTATTGCATTCGACCAAAGTCAATATGATTTTTCTATGAACACCATAGAAAAACAGATTTGACGATTGATAAGAATACCTGTGCATAGGATCGTTGTATAATGACAAAAATTTCTAGATTTTCAATCGAAAATTTGATCTTCTGAGTGATTTTATAGAATAAGAATAAATGACAGTAAGGTTTGTAGTATTCATTTTGATAATTTCTATTCGTAATTTCTAGGGTCGTGAATTAACTGAAGAAGAGAAGAAAGCACGAAAGAAAGCCGATCGTGAACGTAAACGTCAAGAGGCTCGAGATGCAGCCGAAAAAAAGAAACGCTTTGCGTTAACACCAGAAAAGAAGCGTAAACTTCGGGTATGTTTTGGTTTTGTTATTGTTTTCGAAAGAAAAAAATTATTTAATTCTTTTTCATCTCAATAAACTGTTTAGCTTCTTATCATGAAAATGGCGACAGAAAATTTAAAGAATGCTGCCGAACAACGTTTAGCTGCTCGTGAACACTATATCGAAGAACGTGTTAAGGCGCTACCGACTGATTTTAAAGTTCTTAATGAAGCTCATTTAGTTTCATTAGTAAAAGAATATCATAAGCAGTTGATTGAAACCGAAGAATCTCGATTTGATCTTGAAATGAAAATTCGAAAACAAGATTATGATGTAAATCAATTCTTTCTCATTTGTAAATCATAGTCACAAGTCGATTTCTTTCTATTTTATCAGATTAATGAATTAACCATTAAAGTAAATGATATTAAAGGAAAATTTATAAAACCAACATTGAAAAAAGTATCGAAAACTACACAAAAGTAAAATTAATACATTAGCTTGTTTAACATTTATCAAGTGAATGATTTTATTTCTTGAACTAATTTAGATTACAAAAATTACACAAACCAAAAGAAGAAGAAATCGATTTTCGTGCTCATCTTAAACAATCAACAAATAAATTCGCATTAAAAGAAGAACATAAAGATGATGATAAAGTTAATTTTCGAGAACAAATACAACTGAAATCAACAAAGGAACATCATCATGAAGACGAATAAATATTACTATGAACATCTTTAGAAACAGGTCCCTCAATATTCATTTTAGCTTTATCCACTGTAGACCAAATAAACGATCGAAGTTTCATTTTCATTGTTTGTTTTTATTTAAAAATCATTCTTTTTATAATAATCATTGATGAAACATCTGCTTTTATAAAATTATTATCATTTCTTTTGTTTTTTATACTGATATTCTATGTTCCTGGAATCTTCAATACGATGATGATGATGATGATAATGATGATGATGATGATGATGATCATCATCATCATCATCATTAAAAAGTGAGCATCTGATTTAGTCTTGATGTCAACAGATGTCGATGCTTTATCAGTATTTATCTAGTGGTTACGTTTATTGAATATTAGCATGCGATCTAATCAATTTTCTAGTAGTATTTCTAACTTCTCTCTTGTCAGTTGATTTCTTTTCGAAGCTTGACTGCGTTAGCGATAAGGGACAATTGTTGTTTACTGTGAATATTTCTATTAAAGGGCATGAGAAGAAAAGAAAATTTATATATAGATTATTTATCGTGTCGCTCGTCAAGGTTGTTATTACTATCTCATGAAGAAATCTTTTCAAGATGCTGCTGTGAAATTTTTCTTATAAAAACATATGAAATTAATAGAAAGGAAAATGAGATATTTGAGAGAAATATCCAGAGAAATAGATTCTAGAACTTGTTTTTCTTTTATGGTCATCATTTTGGTTATTGGTATTTATAACTGATATCAGTATCTGGAAGGAAAAATTCCTATTGTAAGTTATTATCTATGAGGAATAAGGAAAGATAAAATATTGGTTTGTTTCTCGTTCTGTTTTCTCATCCGATTCCATATCTATATGCATCCGTATATGTGCAGGATTCGTAAAAATGCACGAGATGGAAGAGAACAATAACGAGCTTTTCTATTTGTTGTCGATGTTGTCTCTACGCACAGCCGCACAGAAAAAAAAAAGTAGCGAGAGACTTAGCTGCTTTCCTTCCTCTCGTTCTAGCAATGCCATAATACACATACGTATAGATATTTTTGGAACAAGACATCATCATTACTATCATCGTCGGCGATTCTTTTTTCTCTCTCTTAGTCGAATTTTCTTTATGTTTCTGGCTTTTTTTGGCCTGTACGTAGGTTGATATTGCCAAAGAAAAGAAAACGAAGAATAAGTGTTTTGTACTAGCATCATAATCGTATCGTGCTTATCTTTCTTTCCTTTTCTCTCGCTTTTGCTGCTTTACACGATCAACAAAGACACACAACAACTCTTAGTTACACAGAAAAAAATGGCTGACGAGGTAACATTCAACAAAAGAAATAATTCACACTAAAAAAATATCTCAATTTTATTTGAATGCAATGCATGTGTATTATATACATCTATTTAAATATACATCTATTTATCTGTTGAATTAAAAAAACATAAAAATTCGCATGTTGTCTGTTTGCATGATCACAAACAATCATATGACGAGCGTCACATACAAGCTGTAACTGCATGATATTGCATTTATTACTGTACGGCCTTGTCAAGTTGAATTCTTCTCACTGTGCTATTTACAATTTTAAATGAAGACTGATAATTCTTTAATATTCGTGAATATGATGAATGCTTGATGTGCTTGCTAAACAACGAGAAAACAAACTGCACAAAGAATTAAAATACTATCGAGCAATGATTTGCAAAATGTGAATAGTGTGCAAAGCATGGCATATGTTGTATATGGTGAAAGAAAAATTCTATTGTATGCGTCTTGAAGACTCGCTACTTTATGTGTCAATAGGATCGACCACTCACAGAAGATGAAAAGAAGGCTCGCAAGAAAGCAGATCGTGAACGTAAACGTCAAGAGGCTCGTGATGCAGCAGAGAAAAAGAAACGTTTTGGTTTAACACCGGAGAAGAAACGAAAACTTCGTGTTTGTATTCAATTGTATTTTATGTTCTGAAAAAATATTTGAATACTATATTCATTCAGCTTTTGATTATGAAAATGGCTACGGAAAATCTTAAAGGTGAACAACAACGTCGTTTAGAAGCACGTAAAAATTTTATTGAGCAACGTTTGAAACCACTTGATGATCTTAGTTCGATGAGCGATGGTGAATATTCAACAATTATCTTTATATGAGGAAAAAAACGAGTTTCATGAACATTTTCTTTTTTCTTTAGCTCAACTTAAATCTCTTTGTCAAGATCTTCATAATCAACTGAAAACAAACGAAGACAGCCGTTATGATCTTGAATTTAAAATTCGAAAACAAGATTATGATGTAAAAGAAACGAAAATAAAATTGAACGAGATTATTTTAACAGAAGTCTTATTTTGTCATGATATTTTCTTATTATTTAGATCAACGAATTAACAATCAAAATCAATGATATCAAAGGTAAATTCGTTAAACCATCACTTAAGAAAGTCTCGAAGACTGAACAGAAGTAAGTTTATATCTAATGTTTGATTTTGTTTTTCTTTTCAAATCTAATTTCAATCAAAATCAGGTTGAATAAAATTAAAAAGCCCAAAGAAGATGAACCTAATTTTATTAACATGGCTAACTTAAAACAATCGACAAATAAATTTGCAATTAAAGAAGACCAGAAAGAAGAAGAAAAAATAAACTATCGTGATCAAGTTCAGCTTAAATCTGCTAAAGAACATAAAGAAGACGATGCATAAAATACTCTATTCATATGACAAAAACCATTTTCAGACTCAAATAACTTATGTTTTTGTTTTTAAGGACCCTTTTTCTCTTTTTTTTCTATTCATTATACATCTTTAGTCATAATGATTATAAAATACAAATAAAAAAAAACGAAATCTATCGATTAAAGAAAGATTAACTTTTTATTGATATTGGGATATAATCAGGATTATTTTTCAATTTTCTTCTTGTTGGTTCATGTTTTCTTGATATTAATTGTCGATATTGAGCATCTTTTTGTTTTAATTTACGACGATATTTTAATGGAACGCAAAATAGCCAAACAAGAAGTACTACATGAATTATAACATAGATTCCAGTCGACGTATATAAAACATATAGATCAAAATTTTCCAATTGTCTTATCAAATGTACGTTAGAATCAGGTGTAAATCTAGTTATTAAACCGCCAATAATAGCGTGCCAAATTGAAAGAATAACAAGAATAAACAGACACATTATTGCATATTTATCCATTGCTGTTAAATATGATATCGTAGGCTGATGTCGTCATAGAATCAATCGATAGAATGAGAAAAATAATGAACAATGAGACTTACAAGTGATCTGTTTACTGTCCATCGAAAAGTGATGGATGTCAAAAGAAGTGTACAACAAATCTGAAGACGATTAGCTGGTAGACTGAAGGTGAAGTGAAAAACTTATATTAAATTAACATTATTGATATCATAACTCACTTTGGTGGTATGGCAAAAATACAAAATGAGACTAAAGTAATTAGGAATATCAGACAATAGCCATTCCAATAGAAATAATTGGATCGACGAGCTTCACATAGGAGAGAATAATTATTTATTTTGTGTCATTTCTTTTCTGATCAAATACGAACCTGCATGACTAGTAACAGTTAAAATAGAACGCTTTCGATCTTTTTTATTTAGAGTATTTGTATAATCATCTTCATCTTCATCATCGTCATCACCACCTCGAAATAGAAACTCTTTTACATATCTTTGTTGAGTATCAACATGTTCATATAATGCCCATTCTTGTTGATCAACGAATGCTTCTCGATTTATGCCACTTAGATGGTAAGGATCAGCTATCAACAAAACTTTATCATCATAAAGCATGGAGCCAACGGATATTGATAATTCTTGAACATCGGATGGAAAATGTTGTAATTCAAGTTTTTCCCAAAATAAACCTTTAATATCACGATGTTCACAAACGTATACTTGATTATCTGTTTTGGATATTTTTGCACTATATTTTACTTGTTCTTTTAAATCACCTAGAGCATTTTCAATATATAATTGAGGATTCCAATTTGATTCAGCATATTTAGTAAGTGATATAGATTTTCCTTTGATGAGACGTTTTTTTTCATCAGAAGATAAACGTGATGCGATGTTTTCAAAATCAACGGACCAACGAGATTCAATAGACGCTTGTGCTTGATATTTTTCATTGAGAGTATCGATTTCGCCTATGCGAAGAAACATTAGACGAACATAGACTTTGACTACGGGATTAGAAAGGGATAATGATGAATCTGAAAATTCTTGTGTTGCTTTCTGAAAAACTAGAAGCAAATTGTTCCAAACATGATTTTTAATTTTATGATATTCTTTCGAACCTGTTAGAGCACTGCTGAACAATGACATTCTACGTACGTGTGCAGCGTTATGCAATTGGTCGTGTATTTCTTTATTATATGCCATGGAATTTTATATGCATAACAATGCTTATTTGAGGGTTGAAATATTTTTGCAGTTGTAAGAATTCTATATGACGAATACCATCTGATTTGTATTGAATACTTAGGCTATATTGGCAATAATTGATAGACTTGGATGAATCGAATTCTCTTCAATCGATTTAATATTTTAAATATTCATAATTTTCACTTGTATAATAAATAAAATGTGAATATATGGAATGTACTTTTTTAAAATGAAAATAGAAATCTTTCAAATGTAATACAAAGTCAACAATTACTCATTCAAATTGATTCATGTTGTTAGGAGAACTTTTTTGTACATAAATATTTCCATATCTTCCTTGTTAGTCATATCCATATCTCAATTACAATTTTTTCCTATTGTTTAACGAATACTGAACAGTTTAAATACTCGACATATGTTTTGAGTTTCTCTATAATTAATTTGATGTTAATATTCTGAATGAAATAATATGGGATAAATTAATTACCTTATGAAAATATGCATTTAGTATAAATATTTTCTGAACACTTGTGTTGATTCTCATAAAATTCTCTCATTAGTACTTCAATCTATGTTCTATTTATTTTTTTTTATAATACTGAAGTAAGATCTTAAATTTATTATAGTTATTTTTCAAAGCATTTTGATTTTATATATAATGTAAAGTAGCTAATCTTAGAAAATAATGCACGTCATTGAACTCCTGCAATTACGAGATAAAATTTATCTTTAAACATTCAAGTATACTTAAATTTTCTAGGCTATAGTAAGCGCCTGCTACTTGTGTTAGTCTTCTTAGAGGATTTTAGTACTCTATCTTTATTTTATTTATAGATGAGAATTTACTCAAGTTTCTTTTCTACTTCTAAACGTTATCCAAGGTGTTTTTTATACTCTAGTCTGAGTTACTGAACTTTTTCGATTGATTATCAACGTTAGAGGATGGTTTAATAGTTGAAATTCATATAAATTCGGTATCTACTTATCAATTTTGCCTTTCTGGAATCCTATGCATGGGTTGTCAGTCAAGATAATCATTATTTCTCGTAAATACAACATTTTATCTAAATAATCAACAACAAAGATAGGAGGTAATTAAGAAATTGAGACAAGATCTTAGCATAGACCACCCGACTAACTTAATATTAGTTGAATTTGCCGTGAATACCCTTTAGAAATAATGAGAATTTTCACATGAAAAAAAATCAACATGCAATTAATATTTCTGTTAGGTAGAAAGATCAACGATCAGAATACAATAAATCCTATTACTCTCTATTTCTACAGATTACTTTCAATGCACATTTCATGAGAAGTAAACGTATATTCTGTCAGAAGAAATAATAAACTTGGGAAATCCGATTGGACAAGAATTCTATTCCATTCTATCTTACTACATATTTTCGAAAAAAACAATTCATTCTATGAGATGACATGGAACGGGACTATTCCATCCTATTTGCAGTCTTGCTTCCTGTGTCGTCTTATTAGAATGTATTTACCTTTCAATCAAAACTTCATTGTGTTTCCTTTTTCCTGTTGGCTTGTCTGCATCTTCGATTTTCTATTTTTTTCCTGTTAATCAAATATTTTAATGACTTTATCAGATCTATAAAGAAAAAAGAAGTAAAACCAACTTTAAATCAACAGAGAACTAGGCAGTGAGAAAAATAACAGTTATTTATAGGTTCACTTTTTACGCCTTTTCTTTTTCTTGTTCTCTACAACGTTCGCTACATCCTTTGTGCCGGTCATATTAAATTATGAAATAACATCTTAAGATAAATACAGATCAAATTTTAATGTAAATTGAGATTGAACAATAAGAATAACTTGTGAAGTTCATTTATTTCTTAATCTTTTAATAAAGCAAAGATGGAATGAAATTACTTACACGAAACATAAATTTATTCATTGAAGCATGTAGATTGTATTTCTGATTTGAAAAGAAACTCTGATTTAAATAAAAGACTAAAAATATTAGTAATAATAATAATGTATCCCGAAGGTAGAACATAGAAAAAATGATGAAAACAAATTTTACAGCAGAAAATTATGATCGTATACTAAGTAAACAGGATAGAAAACCAGAAAATATGTTGTTTTAAAGACAAATAAAATTTTATAAGTTAGAATCTAGTCTATCCGTATACGTGTTCACCATTAACATGATCTGATTCATTCTATTTGATTTGATTTTAAACGAAATTTTTTATCAATATTCACTTTGGTTTCAATTTATATTCTTGTTCTTCTATTTTTGTGTATCTTGCTCGTTGAGCATTTAGTATAATGAACTAAGTTGTATTTTTTCTCATATTGTCTCATTCATGATGCTAATGAGTATTTAAAACTTCTCCTATGTTTTGTTTCTCACTTTACTGCTAAATAGAAGACCTTTTTTTGTTATCTTTCGTAATATCTTCAGATGATTATCTTATGAAATACTTTACATAACATTTTTTACATGCATTTCTTTGGTGCGTAATATAAATCATCAAAATTGACTTTTCTTATTATAGAGAAATAATTCAGCTTTTTATTTAAAAGAAATAACGCTGCTTTTCTGTTCACATGTCAGTATGTTATTAGTATCACAGCTTGAAATTTTTCACCATTTTCGAGAAAGATAATGAATAATCTTTTTCAGTCTCTATGCTGTACTCTATGTAAACACAGTAATAAAATGATAATTTCATTATTGCATTACTATGTCTGTATGAATGCCAATGTATCGCATCCAAATTATACTACTCAATGCAATTACATGGTGTAGTAGATTCAGCAGATTCATTTCATCGCAATATAAGCCGTCGATATTTAGTTCGCATCAAATGTCGGTAAAAATCGATATCATTGTGGGGTGTTAAAGAAATTTCTTTTTTCTTTTGATCACATATATTATTAACCGATGCAGATTACATTCAATTGCTTCACTAATTTTTATAGACAAAATAATTTCTGTGAAAAGGGTCTGCAAACGTTAGAGATGTTGACTACAATGAATGAAATGCTTCATCAAAGTACAAGTGAAATAAAAGTTGAATACAATACAGTAATTCTACCAGCTAGTCATGCTTTACAAGAAATTACTAATGTTTGAAAAATAAAATGGCGCACGTACTTGCTTGGGTATCAAGTTACATGGTTCATTGTAGCAAGAAATGTCTCCGTTTTAACATAGCATACATCAATAGTAACCTCATGAACATATGAACGTGTTCAGAATAATTTTATTATCCTACGCTCTGTTTAACAATATGACCCGGACCCGGTTGTGATTTAAGAGACAGCTGTCTCCCTCTTACAATTGACATATGGCATTTACTCGTGTTATAAAATTGGGCTTGCAATCATTGAATCTGATATTATTGTTTCTAAGAGTGCTCCTTTACAGTTCCTTTTTTTTTTGAAATTAACTACCTTTTGATTGACGGGGGTGAGACTTCCGCGCGCTGTTAGTCACACTAAAAGAAGGACGATTGACTTTTAACAAAAACTGTTAATATTATTGTCACAGCCATGAGTTATAATAGTTCGCTTCATTGAATAATAAGTAGCAACCATAGCAAATAACTATGCAATGCCACTCTTCATTTTTTTATGATTCACCATTTGTTTGCAGCATATTGCTCACAAAAAATTGAAATTGAAAATCATAAATGAATTATAAAAATCGAATGATATGAGATGTACCTACTTGTTCTTACTAGGCGAGGCGAGACGAATCTAACACTTGAACTAAATAAACTCCTATTAAATTAGCTAATCACATACTGTTGACAATCGCTACTACTGTGTATATGGAATACCAATTATTCTCTAATAGCCTGTCCACCTTTTCGTAATTCTGTCACGACTTAGTTATTTTGTGAATCTCTTAGCGGTCGAATAAAGTACAAATCAAGGACAGTTTACATTGAGTCTTGTAGAGAAAAGTAAGCTGAACAATATGTGGCATTTTCTGTTTCCATATAAGTGTCGTAGTTCTGAAATAAAATAAAACTTTTATGTGCTCTGTTTTGGGGAAATATAGATTGAGGCTCATAAAACGTGTGTTATTATTAAGAATCACGCTATTTTTTAAGAGGAAAATATCTCATTTTATTCGGCTCCCTTTTCTCTGCAGTATTAGACGTAAACAGTTCTTTAGTTTTCTTTTATTTGAACACTAAGAGACCTATAAAACAACAAACTTCGTGACGGAATCCCGTATTACGTAGAAAAGCCGCTAAGAACTGATATGGTGGCCAGAAAAGAAATTATTTCGATGTTCAAACATAACTAAACCTTCACAAAAATTTCGTGCTCGATTCATTATAACTGATTCGAAATTTGTTTTTTAAATCAATTCTTTCTTTTATTATACACTGCCCCGCATCATTTAAGTATTGGTGTCGAAGAATTTTCTCAAACCATAGCAAAATATTGAATGCTGCCATGTCATTGACAGTTGAAAACTCGGGGCAGGGCAAAAGTTTTTGCCGTGATTCAAAAAACATTTTTAAAAGAATCTGATTAAAATTTAGTATTTTTATTGAATTTTAACCTAATTATTTGATGTTCAATTGGTTAAACATTTTTGCTAGATCAACACTTTTAAATTTTCCACTCACATTTATTTTTCAAGTACCCAGGTCGACGATTACGGACTTCGTATACGGCTGTAAGCGGCCGTATACGCTCCCCACACGACCGTAAACGGTCGTATTTTAGCGTTCTACATGGTCCAGTATTACGGTCGTATACCGCCGTATCGTATACGGGCAAATACGATCGCATACGGAGAAATACGGTGGAAAACGGAAACCGTTTACGGATTTTGTATACGAGGACCGTAAACGATCGTTTTTCTCTCCGTATATCGTCGTATTTCCCCGTATACGACACGGAGATATACGATCGTAATACTGGACCATGTATTTTGCCGTATTCCTCCGTATACGGTCGTTTACGGCCGTGCTTGTTCGACCTGGGTACCGTTTTCAAGAATTTTTCATATTAGAGGGCTCTCTTGCTCAGTTCAATACGTGCATGTAGATTAACAATGCTTAACTAAGGAATCCAATCAAATGTTGTCTGTCAATCGAAAAGAGAAGACTGTATTCAGCTCGGTTGAAAAATAGCAGTCTTTTGTTTAATTCCCACAATGAATAAACAATCATTTTATTTTAGAAGTTCGTTCACAGAAAAGCAACAAACAAAAAATAGAAGCTAATCTAATTGATAATTTTGTTTTGAAAAATTCTGAAATTTCCATAGGTTTATTAATGTTAAGCTTGGTTTTTGAGTATCAGACAATTGCTCTTATTGAACAATTGTTTTCACTAAAACCTTTGTACACCGCAATATTTAGTTTCTAAAAACGCCTACTAACGATAAAAGATTAAAATTCACATTTAACTTGATCTTTTTTTAATTAAAAATCAATGGCAGTAGCACGAACTTATTAGATTAGCTCACCTACTAGACGGACTTTATTTGATTTTAAATCTTTTTTAATCTATTACAATGGATGATTCAAAATAAAGCAATTATAAACGATTATTAGAAATAGATTTCAATGGATTAAAGTTCTTTCACCCAAATTATTGTTAAAGATCTTTCAAATACATGAAACCTGTCGTTTTGACTGAAAACTCTATCTTACAGCAGTCTAAATTAGCGTTCTTTCAATTAACGTTTACGTCAAACAATCATTTTTAATTTGATCTTCAACCGTTTTTCTACATGGGCAAGTGAATCTTAGATTTTTTTAAAAATGTTTGGTCCTATAGATAAATGCGAGAAAAAATCTATGCGATGAATAGAAGGCCAATATTGGTATGGTTACACATAAACTTTCGTGATAGAGAGCCATGAATTTCTATTCCATGGAAATAAAAAATGAGTTTGATTTATAGCCAAATTAGTTTAAACGTAGAGCTAGCCATTATTATCTTATTTTGAAACGTGATATGTGAAAGATCGACCTAGTATTACACGTACTGTTTGTCGTAGTAAGGATTTCCGGAAAAAAAAGAATTTTGTAAGTTTCGCTGTGAGAAATACGTCTTTCATCCGTATCATTATTGAAAACGCTTGAAAATTGAATTACTCTGATTCTAATATTAGCATTTTCATTCAATTTTTATACATAAGAAGCCCATTAAAATTATATGATATTTCTAAAGCTTGTATAACAGTACTTCTTTCTGGTACATGATGGTGTTTAATTACATAATAACTTTGATCCTGGCACTTTCGAAATAACATAAGGTATGGGTACGAAATTCGAAGGCAATCAGATACTTTTTATGAAGATTTTAGATCTTTCGCTAGGCTTACTCATTTTAGACGCTCTATGCCCTGTCCTGTGACGGCCTCTGATTGGGTGTTCATAAATGGTTCAAATTTATAAGCGGAATCTAGTAAAAAAAGTTTCATACTTTTACTTCAGATCTTCCCGTACTAGATTCGTTCTAACTCATAAACGAGTTTTAAAAAATAACAAATTTTCAGAAAAATGTAAAACATGAGGAACATGTCAGCATGATCGCTTCTACCGAACTATTTAATAAACAACCAATCGATGAAGAAACTACTTTCGTTATAGATGGCAAGATCGGTTAAATGAACCAGTATCAAGCTTGTATGAAATGCAGCATTTTAGTTGACCACCACGCAATGTGGCATGGCATTCAGTGAAAATCGAAAAAGATGCCGAATCGAACTAGTGACAATTGAAATGAGTATTTATTCATACACCATACTATATATATATAACGCTCATCTGTGTGATTCGCTTGACCCTCGAATAAATATTTGAGTGCTCTAAAACTTTTACTCTTAGCAAGTCAACTTATCAGCTACCAACTGACGTGTGTTTCTGGTTTTTTGTGAGAGCTAACATAATATAAAAATATGCTTCTTAATGCGACGAGCAATGTGTATCATTGATTGCTGCTTGCCATACGACTCATTGAACTGAAATGCTACTCTCTTAGTAATGCCCTAAGTAAATCTGTTTGACCCACGATAAGTTTGTAGAAATCAAAGATGGAACCGAACTAATTATTCGACGAGCAGCACTGCCCAGGTCGATGAAAACGGACACCGTTACGGCGTCGTTTACGGTCGTAAACGACAAGGATACGCTGTAACTACGGCTGTTTACGATGAAAATACGGCTCGTTACGGCGCCGTATTACCCCGTTTTAACAGGGGCAGTAATACGGACGTATTTTTCCGTACCGTATACGGGGATGGAAACGCCCGTGAACGAAGAATTCCATTGGCCGTTTACGGATAGTATTCTTTATTGCGCACGGCAGTAAATGAGCCGCTTTCCTGCAGCTTTTTTCAGACCTGGCTCCACGTTTTTTACAACGGATAAAAATTTATTAAGATCAAAATTAAATTTATTTAGCAAAATAATAATAAAAGAAATTACAATAAAAAAATAGCTTTCAATGAAAATGAAATAAATGATAGGTTAAAAAAATTAAATCAATAAAAAGTTTGTAAAAATCAAATAAAAATTAGAATGAAAATAAAAATAAATCTAAAATTAGATATAAATTAAAAATTAAGTAAAAATCGAAATATAATAAAATCTAAAATTTGATAAAAATAANTTAAAGTAAAAGAATAAATTTAAAACTAAATGATATAAATAACTTCTAATTACCATTACTAGAATTCTTGCTCTCATCTAATCCGAACGAACAAGATGTACATATGAAGAGAAGAAAGTATTTCTAACAGTAATCACATATATACAGTGATTGGTGTAATTTATGCGCATATTACAGAGTAGGAGAGATGGCGCTGTGATTCACGCGAAGGAGAGCGGAATAAAAATATAAAACGCAACAATAGGTACAGTTCGAACGAGAACTAAGAAAAAACATTATTGCCCTACTAAAATATTTTCTCATATGGTCTGGTACCATACGGAAAATACGATTGAAATACGGACGGTTTGCGATGGTCGTTACGCTATCGTTTGCAATGGTCCTTAAACGACCACCCTAATTTCTGTCGTATTTCCCCGTGAAAATCTCGTATACGATCATTCGTAAACGATTATCCGCCACGACCATCGTATTTCACCGAAATGGTATCGTTTACGACCGTTTACGGATCGTTTTGGTCGACCTGGGTGGTACCAGTCTGGACAGGTCGAACCGAAGAGACCGTTCTACCTGGTTGACCTGTCTACTATTATAAAATCAGTGTACCGACAATGCATGCATTGTCAAAATGAAGTACTGAGTAAAAAGCACTATATTGTTCAACCGAAAACACCTTGCATTGGTGTTTATTATGACAAGAGGCAAACTTACAAGCAAGACCGGCAATAGACCCGTATCACACCGGTACAGGTTCCATCTATGGTAGAAACCCTTCTCAACCCCAACCTATCAGTGAATCAGTCTTAGTTGCATATGTTCGAGCCATTTGGTAGACACTATCATAATATTTCCTGAACCACAAATCCTATAAACTTACTTTCTCAGCAGCTAGTTGTTCCCCGGCGCCCCTTGGGATACCACTCAAGACTAGCTCCTGCTCTTCTTCGTTACCCACTACTAAATGACTAACATTTAGCTCTGACTTAAGTAATAAGAAGGTTCATTTCCAATTGGCCGGCTCCCGATCAATGAAAACTCGGTCAAAGAAATGGGTTCCAGATTCGGATTCAGGGACCTCGATAACCCAGAGCAAAATTCCGTCAAAACAGCGAAAAGTTGTAAAATAAGCGAACATCTCTTGTATGTTTTTTTACCTCAAGCAAAGAAAGAAACAACCTTATTTCAATTTGTGTGACACTCCCTTCAGTGGAGGGAATAGTCACAAGTAACGTTCATCGACGTCGAAACTCAATTCACTGGGCCCTAGACTGGCAGTGGTTACGACTGGAACTACCTCAACTGGAGAGAAAATTAGTTGTTTGTGTCAGAATCTGATCCTGAAGTTTCAACGAAACGAGCGGATAAGTTCATAGGAGACATGGAGGGAGTCGAATAAGTAGAAACGAGGCAAGAACAAGCGAAAAATGAAAATTTTCGTACGAAAATGAATGAGAAACAACACGAAGAGCGGCAGCAGCCAAATTGGAGCATTGGGGTGAGAGCAGGGATCTCAAGTTCTTGAGTAGATCAGAAACATGTTTGAAAAATCATGTCAGGGGGCTCCAAGGCTTTCACAGGTCGGAAGCGGGAGGGCAACAACCCAAAACTTTTGTATAGGATTCGGAGACCGAACCCTATATAAAAGTTCAGACTCATTGCATGCCTAGTGGGGAGGGGACTGGTTAGGTCTCACCTAACTACGAACTGGCCAGACTCAGAGATTTTACGGTGGCAGCCTCAAAATTGCATAGGGGGCGCATCCTGTTTGGGCTCCAACCCTGAGAGAGAGTTATTTGGTGGTTCCCTTCCATGAATTCAAACATCGTTGGCATCATAAAAATGGCCATTTGTACCCATAACATGGTCGATTGTGCCATAGAAATGGCCATTTGGGTCACACAAATGGCTATTAGGGCCACAGAAGTGGTCATTTTGACCACAGTAGTGCTTCTATCATTGGTTGTTACAGACAGACACAGGTGAATTCCCGTTTCCAGACCCTATCCTTTCAGTCTAGGGAATTCATATTGATCCCTACTATGTTCCGAAACTCGCCCCCTGTTTTGTAACATAGGCCTCTAATATGGTAACTTATACTACCCGTATCAACGCACAGGAGCACAGATTCAAATTCAAATTTTAGCATTAGTTTTAACATTTTACTTCATTCATAACATCAATCGAAAGATCAATTTCCTTTTTGTTCAAAAATTTTCTAGCCCAAATAATTACATCGCCAATGGAAAACGTTGGTACTGTTTCATTTTGATGCAATTTTCTATTTTTTATCAGAATCAATTCTTCAGAGCAGATGATCATTTTTTATGCATAATCTTTTATTTTGTGTCAATAAATTCATAACGATAGCGGAGGGTATTCTTTTCCATCGATATATCTTCGTCTTAAAGCTCACTATGTTAATCAAAGCAAAAAGTCATGGTTTTTAGTTTGCAACATATACATTTTTTATTTTAAAACATGTATTGTTTTTTATTTACACTGAATGCTTCATGACGGCATATATTGATAGGATTTTGTCTTTTGATAGATAGTATTTTAAGTTATTTAATTCAGTCCATACCGATCAACATAGATGTTCTTCATTTTACGTATGCATTTGACTACTATTCAGTACCTTCATAAAGATGACACAAAATGATGTTCTCGTTTTGTATGTGACTCTATATTTTTTAATTTATTCAATAAGAATAGACACGCATATTATTTTCTCACAGATGCTTTTCCTATTCGAGATCACAATGTCAATGTCGGTCAGAATTTCTATTCGTTGGTTTCATTCATATGTTATTCTACCTCAATCCAGTCACAAGCACTAGCACTAATATTCACTTTTTAACGAATTATTTTTTTTCTTCTTACAAATTTCACAAGGGAGATGGTGCTCTTTCTTTTACATTGTTTCCCAATTTCAATTCTTTACATTTAAGCATAAATAGCATGATATTTTTTTCACATGTGACCTTTTCTTCTATAAAGTAACCACTGGCATAATATTCTTTTTGTTCATACATTTTTGCTTCAGTCCTGTCCGTGCAAAAAAACGTTAAATTATATTCTCTGATAAGTATGCCCGTTACTTAATTTCTTTCATCACCATAAGAACGATTTCCTTCCAATTACGTTGATGTGCTTTTATTTTGAATGAATAGTTTACCACACCGGACACAACCTTTCATTGAACTTTATACAATTCCAATGGTTCTAGAAAAAGCATTTCCTTCATCCAAAGAACTCCACTCAAAATTTGTGAAATTGGACTTCCGATCAAGGGGGAACAAACTGATTTCTAATGCTAGAAATCACAAGAAATCACAAGAAATCATGAGAAATCAATGGAAATCACGAGAAATCAATGGAAATCACGAGAAATCACTGGAAATCAAGAAATCAGTTTGTTCCCCCTTGCTTCCGATTCAGATTGCGCGACCCCGATTCACTTTCGTCAACCTACATTGAATATCAACGATTTCTCGAAAAAACACCTCCTTCACTCAAAAAACTCGACTCAAAAATTCTAAAATCTGAATTCGATCCCGTTTCCCGGACCGAAAATAACCTTCCTGAACGGAATCGCGAATCGAAGAAATCTCATTGGCTGTTACGACCACACCCCCAAATATGATTGGTCGAAATGTGGAGATGACAAAAAACTCATTGGTCGTTATTCTGTGGTTGAAGAATGCTGATTAGCTGAAGTTACAAGCCCAAAGGTCCTTTTTTTATTTTTCTGGTATTGATCTTTGACCTTAGACCCTGTCACAGATAGACAAACTATTGTTTTTTCATATGACCCTCCTTGCAGTCCAGGGACTATATATATGTTGTTCTCTCGACTGAAGAGAGGCTCATATGGAATAAAATGCGTTTACTTGCTTGCTCGCTTGGGATCAAAGGTCGAAGGTCACATAAAAGCCAAAAACTGATTTCGAAGCCTTCGTACGCTCACCAAAGGTAATCGGGGGTCTGGAAATCCGATCGTATTGTTAGTTTTTTGAAATTTTGATTCTTGCTGTTTTTAGGAGAGAGAAACACTTTAAAAAAATAGTTCCCTTGATGGAAGGGAAGGTCACACGAAATAAAATGCGGTTGTTTGTTTGTTTGGTTGATTGGAGTCAAAAAACATATATGTGGGATTACCTTATTTTAAGACTTTTGGCCATTTTGATGGGACTTTCCTATTGGTTATCGAGGGCCCTGGATCTGAATTCGAACGTCATTTCTTTGGCCGAGGTTTCATTGGTCTGAAACCAATCGATCATAAAAGAAATTTTTAATTTTAAGGCTTCTCGCCTTTTGATTGAACTTTTTGCTATAGGTTGCCGAGGGTCTTGAATCAGTGTCTGAGATCAGATATTCTATCCAAACTGCTCACTGGGCTGAAAGCTGTTGAATCAAAAATCAACTTTTGTCGTGTTAATTAAAAGGTGTTGATAGCATACAGTATGCATTTTTCTGTGCACAACTGTCTCTGTCTAGTGAAGAAAAAGAATCGAGACTCAGCATCATGTTCTCTTGTACATGGCGTTTATGTAATAATGATCTTTATGCAGATTGTGAAGTCGAAACATATGTGAACGTGTCGCTACTTTGCAGGGGATGTTTTTTCTAAAGGTCTATTTTGGACTGGTTGTACATACCAAAGAGTCATTCAGTGGAAATGGAGTACATTTTACCAATAGATATATCATTACAGGACATCATATTCGGCAATATCAACGAGACTTGTTATTATAATATTTCAACAATTGAGTCAAAATTTTGAAATGCAGACTTGACTTAAATCAGTGTAAAAGACTTTTTTTTATTGATGGTGCATATTTTTGAAGAGTATAGCAGCTAGCCCTGAGTAGCGCCTTATTGGGAATCTGACGAACGACTAGTCGCTGCTCGACGAAATTCATTATAAAAGCGTTTCAAACACTCTGAAGCCATCCGGAGAACCTCTACCATTTTGATCTTACTTGTTTGAATTGGAAGGAGATCTAACAAAAAAGCTAACAAGAGTATTTGAGGTTGAGAGTGAGAACAACTGTGCTGGGAGTACTTAATTCGAGAAAGAACATTGTATGAAGAATGTCACTTGAAGTATTTACATAAGTTCATTCATAGTAGAATTAAATAGAAATTAAATGCGTTTCCCCGTCTTTATATGTCATTATTCATTCTCATTCAGTTGTCTAAATTTCTTCCGGTCTTTTGAAATTAACTATTTAATCCGACGAGGACTTTGAATGTAAGCTTCACTCAAGCGGCATGTAACGAGTAGGAGTATTCTGTTGAATCAAGAGGATTAATTTTAATCTGAATTTTCGACTAAGGCATTATTTTTGTCATGAGCACTGGCATATGATATTCTCGGTTATCTACTGGCGAGCACACATATTATGATGATAGTTTTCGAGAAGTATAGTGCATTTTCAGTCCATTGTATGGGATGTGTTTTGTCTCTTGATTCTCTCTGCAAATCGAATATACTGTCTGTTGGGAGCTTGTGGACATGGTTGTACCATTTTGAGCCGTACAGATTTAGTTTGAGTATTCCTCGTAGGGTATCAGTTTAGTTAAATGAATGGTATGCAAGTAATATCCCAAGAATGCGTATGACGTTTCACATGCCAACATATATTTTTATATCACTTTTCGCTCTCACACACAAGCAGATACCTATGCCAATTTCTAGATTATGAAAGAGGTGTCTAAGAGTAAAAATATGAAAGCAGTCAAATATTTAGTCGAAGGTCAAGCGAGTCACATAGACGAGCGTTACTTTTTATTATAAAGATGAAACAAATATGTAAATGTTCCTTCGACGAAAAGAACTAAAGAGAGGACCTTTAACATTGTTTATTGGACAGATGGTAGGCCATATTTTAAACCCTCCATTGATGTGTCGATTTTTCATTTGAATTAAAACTTAATTTCTATGATGCTATCCGTTTCAACCAGCCTCTGTGATGTACACTAAATAAGTACTCCTTTGCGGGATCGATTACAAAACGATCACGACCTTCTCTTTTCAGGAACCAGTCGACAGCTTCACGAGGACCATTACAAGGACCGTCATATTTAGATTTACTACAATATGTCGGCTCCCATTTTGTCGATAGTCGCGTGTCTTGCACTAGAATATAATTACCAATATTGACTGAGAACTGCTCATAAAATACAAGTTCATTGTAGACAGCTTCAGCCGAATGATCCGCATCAAGTGAAATGAATACGTTGGAAGGCTTCATCTCAAAAACTGTTCTATTAACCATTGATTTTGCAACTGATGAGGCACTACTGTATGGTATAAAAACGATGAAAGGCGCAAGAAGTGGATATCGATTGATATATTCACGAGCTGCTCGACTGATATCCATAGTGAGGACTTTAAATGGGCGAATAGCACTCTTGTTGGCATCATACCGATATTGATACATAATCGATGCAAAAAACAAAGCCGATCCTCCTCTATATGTACCAGTTTCAATAATGAGGTCAATATCTTGTTGCCACAGTATCTCAGCAATTGTGATTGCATCATTAGGATTTTGGAAGAATTGAACGCCCAAAAATGACTTTTGCATCCTAAATACAATAGGAATCCATGCTCTAAACTATAATAAATTTCCCACCAACTAAAGCAATTAACTTATAAAGCAATCTGTACACAGTGAATTAATCTTTGAATTTTTCTACTAAGTCAAGTCCCTATAACAGTATACTGGGTGAGTGACATTTTTTGTCACGATTACGGTTACGATCTCGAGAAAAATTTAGAAGTCAATCACGACTACGAGTTTTATATTTGAGGTGAATCACGATTATGAGTACAGTCTCGAAATTTCTAGAATAAGATTCACGACTATGATTTATTCACGAGCTTTCGCCTAAATCAAATTCACGATCATAATCACGAATATTTCACGTAATATTAAAGACAAAATATAGGTGTTCACCAAAATCGAGACTCATTTAACAAATGCCCAGGGAGTACTCGAGAAAAATGTTAAATTCCCAGTTACTCTTTGGAGACTCCCGTAGAAATCCCTAGGGAATCCCCGAATTTCAGATCATATGATGCCCAGAAAAGTCCCCTGGGATTTATGAGGGACTGCACGTATACATTCACCGTTTTCTTTCAAGGTTGTGAGATTATAAATGAAAATAAAGTTGCCAAAGAACCCAGGTCGAAGATGTACGGCGGGAACCGGCCGGATCCAGTGTTATTCCCACGACTTCCGGAAGCGGGTTTCCGAAATCGGTTCCGGCTTCCGGTTCCGGCTTACTTCCCACC
>OENT01000066.1:217342-249717 GCA_900239685.1 Rotaria macrura | reverse complement strand
TTTCTTTGTCATGACGAGTATAAGAAAAAGAAATTAGTTTCTCATCAATACAATGCTCTGGGACATGTTACGAAGGAAGCAATTACTTATCTAAAAGCAGATCCATTGAATAAGCGATTATCAAAGTATCCAGAGTTGAGTTCAATGTGAAATATACATTTGTGAAGAGTGGAAAACGGAAAAGCTTGATTATTTAGTAGGAATCGATACAACACCTTGAACGTCCAATGATCAAATATATATTGAAATATTGCCAAGACTATAGAAGATTTATTGTTGTCTCGTATACATATAAAAATATGGTGATTGCACTACAAATTTTCAGATGGTATTTACATTGAATGTTGATTTCATATAATTATTTAATAATATAAATCACTATTTGCCATAGAGCGAGTAATGTAGAAATGGTTGTTAACACAATTTTTGTCAATCGTTATACACTTGCAATATATATACGTCAAGGAAATAAATAGTATTCGTGGTGTGTATGTAAGAATGCAGACAGAAAGAGAACGAAAAGAGAAGACTATTTGGATTGCTTTATTTGCTCTTTTTAATAATCTCGCAGCGCTCTTCTGTTCTATTATTATGTCTCGTCACATTCCATAGTGATTAATTCGACATTGTGCTCTAGCGTTTTCAACATTTTTTACAGATTATTTTCCTGAGAGTTTCTCTTTATTTTTTTTATCTTACATTATTTTAATCACTAGATTGATGGAACAAATCTGAGATATCGTACAAAGCGTATATTGGGCATAGTTCCTTTAGCGGATTCTATGACCCGAAATTTATTGATACGAATATTTTTAGAACGATACAAATATGAAAAAATATTCCATATTCCAGAGAGGAAAACAACTTTGACAAAAATTGTATAAGGGAGAAAAGGCAATATTCCAGGAGTGCATACTCAACCCGTGGCCCGCTCGTACTTTACCCCACTGCACTCATACTCCATTCGCACTCCACCAGTAGTCCATTAGTACTCCCTTATCATTTACTCAACAGGGGAAAGACGACATTTCAGAGCAGTTTATTCCTCTCGTACGTACTATAATCACACCCACACCTGTCTGATCATATATTTCACTTTAGTCTTGTGATACTCAATTCATATTTTATCTGTTTCAATCAAATCTGATTGATATTGTCATCGAGACTTCTGTATTCACCATTTTACTAATTCGAATGAGCCAAAAACACAAAATCACCTCTATTTAACAAAATTTATAGAACTATAATATCTTGTAAAGAAATACAAGCAATTTAATAGAACTGTTCAATAAATCTGTCCTGATTAATCAAGGTTGTGAGTTTCGATCTAAACTAATTAGCTACAATCACACACACAGCCACACCCTCAGCGTCACTCGATGAAAATACAATTTCCTATAGATGAATGTCGTGAGTTACTTGAATGCTTCTTCGAATTTTTGGAAACTTTGATTCAATATGAACTGAAGTTGAATTCGATCAACAGTTTGATGACCTACGTAACGTTTGACAGAATATGCTAGAAAGAAACGCGGATTGTTTAGGTGTGGAAGCGATTTCTTTGCATGGTTTACACGATATCAGCCAGATACAATCTGGCACCACTTTGCTGCTTCGGTACGTCTTAAAACAGGATCCATAGATCAGAACGGTTCACCCGGAATTTTTTAAAATAACGAGTGAGGCGTTGACTTGTGTACTAAAAAACGAAACGCCTTGGGAAATACAGTTTCTCTCTCGTACTATCGCCTTAATAGACAATTAAATCACTATGAAGAAGAATGAATCCATTCGTGCTCTCTACGACGCTGGTAAATATGAAATCGTAGCATCGTAAACAATGAAAATCTCAAAACTTAGGATTTCTAGGCGAAATATATTCTTCAAGTTCGTTCACGACTCTCTCAATCGGACATATAAATTCAAAGAACAACGGGAGTCAATCATTACTGGAGACACACAGGTGGTGGAGTGCTGACCACTGGTGTATCCCTAATCATTACAGCTTATTATGCTTACCAACCTTCACAGTATCAAGAAACCACTCAGCTTAACATTCCACCACGGACAGGAGGAAAATCTAGGGGAAAAGAGCATATTCGTGGCTCAACGACCACTAGAACATTCAGTATCAAAAGGATTCATGGCTCAAAAACAAATCAAAACAAAAACTGACTAATACTTAAATATTTACTTTTTAATTATAGCTTAAGTAGAAAAAGTCCATATGGACATGGAGTAAAAGAATGATAAGAAAAATAATACAAGTCATGATAAAATCAAATTGAATATTATTTCTTGAATAATGAGAATCTTATGGTACTGTGTTCATTGTCCAGAGTCGCTGGGGTTCATAGAGAAACGAACAACACGACCTTGTACATTAATATGGAACAAAGTGTTCAGGAAAGTGATAGAAGTAGAAGAAATTTAGCAGATATATCAGTACCCCAACATTAAGAGCCGAAAAGAAATGATTCAGCATGCAAAGAAGAAGAAAACACGATGTTGATACTAGCGTATATGACATTCTACACTGGAATACGTCAATTGGTAAATAAAATCAAGTGACCCTATTGACACGACCTATATTAAAAATTCAATTATAATGTTTAAAGTTGAGAGAAGACATAACTTGTATTTCCCTTAGACAGCATAGAAAATTCTCACATTCTGGTTACGTACATTGCTCGAAGTTCTAATTATTCTTACAAAGATTTTAGTGTTCATAACTACAAAAGGACAATGTGTATTGGAAATCACTCTTATGTTCACTGATTTACAGTGTTCATGAACGTCGGTAGAATCAATTTAACAGACTCGATTAACATGTTATCAGTACTTGATTGTTCATGGATATGTGGAGCTTTTACAAATAATCCTATTTTCTAAACTCAATCTTCAAACGATTTAATTTCTTCAGAGAAAATTTCCTTTGAAAACCATGATTTTCTTCGAAAAGTTATGTTTCAGAGGGCCTTATTCATCGAGATGTCGGATGTACATGATAGAAATCTTTAGGAAAGATTCAATTCTGTAAGCTCTAGCTCTATTGAAAATTTTCGATTTCTTTTTTGTTCTGATGATAGGTCTGAAGCAGAGAAAAATAATTGGAAATGTATTTTCGCTCATATTGGGTCAGTTGTAAAAAATGAAAGGTTCAATATTTTGAACTGAAAATTCTATAGTAAGTAGAAGTCATCCATTGATCAAGTCCTTCGCGAGACCCCACTGGTCGACCTATACGTTGTAGGACTCTTCGTAAAGCATTTATAAACAATTGAGCGTTCAATATTTTTCAAAATAGCATGTGCCAAAATTCAAAAAACTGTCTCCTCTACAAAAATGTTTAGTTGACCATTTTCATTGAGTAGTTTCTCTATGCTTATTGTCATAGCTACGTGAAATGATTCATTAGGTGCAAATTGAGAAAATCTATAGTTGCTTTTTACCTTATGCAAATATAGAAAAATCTAATCTTTGCGATGTGTACATAACACGAGCAGATCTACTTATACACAAAAGAACTGTGTGTATTAAAGAATGTATCTAATTTTCAACTATTTTGGATGATCGTGGGTGTTCTTAGAATCAAGTCGACGAACTTTATCTACCAGTTCTATCAGTTCGCAATTTCCGGGTGTTCATGGATGTTCACATGTTTTACAAATACGCGTGAATTTGATCTGTTGCAGGCCTAATGATACCTGCTTTTAACCTGTCACAATTAAGTTTCTCTTTTCGTGTTTATTTTTAAATCCGATGTGAACGATGCCACAAAAATAAAAAGAAGAATAATAAAAAGACCAAGTCAAAAGTAATTCACTATGAAAGTTGAACCCAATTCAAACGTTATTTTGTCACTGATGGTTTACGCGCTTGTCTTAATGACATTTTTTCTTCATACCACTCCCTATCCAAATTCATGGCTTTTAATTCTTCGATACTGTCTATCACTTCTTGACAAGACTTAAGACCTTGTTGACAAAGTTTTGCGTGTATTTTTCGAAGTCTTTCGTTTGACAATGCATTCTCTATAGCACGTAAGCTTTGCCCAACATCATTCGAATACCGTTTTGATCTTGCCATATTTTCTTCCAGGTCCTCCGTCTTTACGATTAGGTCATCAACCAGCTCCGACATTGTGTTTAAGCAATCAAAAATCACTTTTTGCTCTTTTAAGTATGAATTTTTTACCCAATGAAGGATTGCCATTGTTAAACCTCCAATAAGAATTACACCACCCCCCACGCACACTGCAACTACTGCTGCCAGTGGAAAAGAAACACCAGCAATAACAACAGCACCTGCTGCACCTAATATTGGGAGACCAATAATTCCACCTGCAGCCCCACCTCCAATAGCAGCTCCTAATGTTACTCCTCCTCCTTTGACATATCGTGTATTCTTTTCCCAAAACCTCAGACGTTTACCCAATAGTTGTTGCTCTGGTTGAACCTGCTGACCTTGAAAACGGTTTAGATCATTTTTCAATAGCTGACATTTCTCATGGTTTATTGTTGCTTGCTTTGAAATATCTTGAAAATTTTCTTTCAATGTTCTTGCTGAGAGTGACAAGCCATCACGATCTTGTGGTGAGAGTGGCTTTAATGGTTGTGAATTTGTTGATATCATGTGATCTTCTGGATATAATGTATCAATTATATTTTTTAATTCACCCTTCGCTAATTCTAAACTAGTTAACTTTGAACAGAGATCATCCATGCACTTTTCAATAAAATCAAATAAATTTTCAATTAGCGTTTTGAACACTTGATCCATTTCAATATATTTCTTTCGATCTCGTTTAATTTCTTTTATAATTTCTCTGCGAATTAGTAATAGTTCTCGGAGTTTTTTAATGCGATCAACAAGACATTTCGAAGGATAATTTGTCGAACTAGCAATTAATAGAATTAACAAATGCGTTTGGGGATCATTTTCCAATCCAGTACCGTTAACACTCTGTTTTAAGCAATCGATTGCATCTACTATCAAATCAGTAGGAGAAGAAGAAACAACTGGTGTTGATTCATTGGAATTGGCATTAATATCATTGAGACTAATATCCGTAAACTGATCATCAATTATTCTCAATCGTTCTCCATTCGATGTTCGTAAATCTTCCATGTTCTTATCAATGTTACTAGTTGAAAGGTGTCGGCATATGAAGTTAAAATTAAATAGTTTAAAGCATATATATCTGCTCAAACTCCGATTCAACTGGTTTTTTCCTTCTAAAAAAGAAAAAAACCCTTGTATACACACCTGACGCTTCTTTTTAATCTTGTTTGCTTTTTCGATTTGATAAGTAAAACAATCTTACACATCTTCCTACTTGCAAGAACGTAACGCATCAAAAATAAATCAAGCGACATCATTCTTCTCAAGGAAGTAAGCAGATGAGTCTCTTTGGACTAGAAAAGAGCATGAAAAGCAAGCACGATACAAGAAAAAAGAGAACGGCTTTTAGATCTAAGCACGATTCTTTAAATAAGATATTCCCTCTCTTACTATAGGGTTCGTGCATTGCCATGGCTGGGACAAATGCGAAAAACCCGCTCATCACAGCCTGTGGTCAGTAAATCCATAGCATTTCGAATACATCCTATACCCTATACTTTACTGATTTTTTTCACGTAGAAACACAGAGGATCAATTTCTTATATAAAATTTCATACAGAGTTCAATGCTCCACTAAATGTTATACAGTTCATTAACTTTCGATTAAATTATGCTGGGCTAATAGCCCCCCATGTTCATTGAAATTCCATGGTTTCCATCACTTTTGTGAAATGACATCAGCTTACATTGATTCCTTCACAGCAATGTCTAAATAGCACAAAATTTCCATTCAGAGGATTGAGTTAAAATGACGGAAGGCATCAGTTTCGATATGAGCATAGGAAAACTCGCACCCAAACCAACGGCTAGATAACCATATTAATAACGATGCCAAAACCCCCACCCTCACCCAACATCCACCCCCCTCAGTTAAATATTTAACATACGATTCGATGCGTCTACATCTTCTCTTTCCAACGGTAAAAACAGCACTCTTCTATATTGTTCCTTTCAGAAGTGGGTGTTGCTCCTGTGATTTTCACGCGACATTCACATCGCCAGTCTACTCACATCCAACAGCAAAATTTTTAATTAGTTTTATGGTCCTCAAGAGAAACAACGTGGGTAAACGTTTTCAATAGAGTGTGTATTACTCAAATAGAGATTAGATCGTTGTTTTATCTTACCCTTCGTGATCGTCCCCTGGAAAATGTCGAGCCTCTCCAAGATTAAAACCGTTTCGTCATCTATGATTCATTCCATTTGTTTCTGATAAGAGACTTACACGCGTTTAATGATCGACGTTCTTGCTTACAAAGAACACGTCTGTTGAGAACAATCTATGGGTCACCTTTCTAAAAACCAATCCAGAGTTGAGGGTGTCGTTAATATGATGCAATCCAGTTTGGTATTGAACAGAAAGAGTATCTACGCAAGAAATCGTACTCAGACCAAGTTTCTAGTTGTTTTTATTGTTAAAGATATCATGCTTATCAAAATAGGGTCAGTCAAAAAACCAGTAGACCTTGTCACATCGTGTTGATGAACTATGATGGAATTGAGCTATATATGAATAATTAAAATATCTGGTATTTCTTAAACGCCACAAGATTTGACAATAATCTCGCAATAAATATAAAATGACTACAATTCATTATTTGATTGGTTTGTTGCAACGTGTTTATGTCTTAGGTTAAGACAAGGAAAACTATTATTCGTACCAGAATTTTGTTTTGTATAAACATATGAGAAATAAACATTTCTTTGAATTCATATTATTGCAAGCATTAAAAGTCGAACTCAAATAACAAAACGAAAAATATGTAGCTTTCGAAATAGCATTCGTCTTATTGATCTGAATCGGAAGAAATTCTAGATTTATGTTATTTGAGTATGTCAAAAGAGAATGCGTTGTATTTTTCGCTGGTGATCAGCATGACTGAAAGCGGACACTTATCCGTGAGCTATTGCATATGTGGAGTTGTTTCTTCATATTCTTAAGAGAATTAATATTGATATTTCTTAGTTTAAAAAAACAAAATACCTTGAGCAAAAAATCTCCGACAAATTGTATTTATTTCCAAACGGTCAACATTTGTTCTAATTGATATCTTGATTTTAGCAAATTAATGTTTTTATTATTATTTAAAGCATTGATGCAATCAATAACTAATTTGTTTTCTCGCATCCACAAAAGATCTTGAAACACTCATACAAATCTAGATCAATTCAAAAGTATTCAAATAAACAATTACCACGCAAGAAAATTTGAAGAATTCAAGTTTTTCATATTGATCACAGGATGAATGTATTAAATCAATTTAATACTGACTATCATTGTTGTTTTGTATTCATTGTAGTGCTTTAAGTTTCAAGAAAGCCACATGTAGATATGCTTAGAGATTTTCATAATAGCTGAAACTAAACTGTTAAAATTATTGAACGTCATTTTGTTTTACCTTTCAGATTAAAAGGCACGAGATCTTTTAAATTTTAATTAAAACTGATAATCAATCCGCTTCTGAAAAATTTTGTTACGAAAAATGAACAGTATAAACGCATTTAAATACAAAAAATTCGAAATCTGGATATAATTTACTTCATTTATATTTCTACTTATCTATCACATCATGAAGATTAAATCTATTGTAGAAGAAAAGCAATCTTTTATCTTATTTTTATATTGATAACTTACGTCTGAAGGTTTTCAGGGCATATAATCTATGACACACAAAATATTTGATGAGTCTATTATTGTTGGAGTTTACATCGTTTTGAGAAAATTTATGTTTCACGTCTCTTTGAATTGATTTCCTCGTTTTATCGGAACTCAAAGTAATATTGAGAAAAGGTTACAGGAAGAATGTGCTAACTATTGCGTGACTTGAAATGTCCTGGAAAAAAAAATACTAAAGGAATGAACCGACGTTGGTGAAATGCGTTCACATAAAGAAGAAGAGAAAAAGATGCCTGCTGCACGGTTTACTCCCACAGAGTTCTACTATCTGTAATTTAACAGCAAAAACAAACAAGAAGAACGAACGATGCAAGGAAGAACGATAGACTGTCTCTACTACCAATGATATTTTTTCTTGTTCGATTACTAAGCAACTTAATTCAGAGAGAAATTTAATTATGAATTTAACAGCATCATCGAGATTCAGAATTATTTCAAAAAATAGATAAGCTTTCAAATAAGTTACTTCGTCCGAAAAACTCTTACCTGTAACAAATAAACATAAATAACATCTTGATAGAGGTCTCTTCTTATTGGTTCACATGTTTCAACAATTATGGTTGTTGTGTCAGATTTCTAGCAAAATTTTTTAAAAAATTCTATTTGTTTTCAAGCATGTCAGTGCATGAAGGTGTAAGTTGTGATGCTTGTGGCAAAAGTCATTTTCGTTCAAAACGTTACAAATGCTTAATTTGTTATGATTATGATCTTTGTTCAACATGTTATGAGCAAAGTGAAGCATCGAGTAACCATACAAGTGAACATCCAATGCAATGTAAATCATATTCGTTGATACCTTGCATGATACTTATGGTATGAGTCATTTCTATTCGTATTTCAGGTATACTAACACGTCAAGACTTTGATCTTTATTATCATGGTGAACGATATTCATCTGATCAAGCACAATCTTATACATGTCCATTTTGTGGTGAAATGGGATTTTCATTGCCATGCATAAATGAATCATCATCGCAAAATCTTGATCTTTTTCATCATCTTCAATTAAAGCATGCCGATGAACAACAATCAAGTGAAGTTATATGTCCTATTTGTGCAGCTATGATCAATGCTGAACCGAATTTAACGACTGCTGATCTTCTATCACATATTGCCAATGATCATCAACATAATCAAGTTCAAACACCATCATCAGCTGGCATTGTTTCGAATCCATATTCAAGACAGACTTCATCAAATAGAGATTCAGAGTTTACTAATACACGCGCTAGTTTTAGACGAGGACCATTACGAACACCTGGTAGACGAGGGACATTAGGACGAGGTGGAGGAACTGTAAGTCAACACTTTGTTGTTGATACGTCGACCGTAAACAGTGGGAGTGATCCGATTGCTGATTTATTGACACAACTATCTACTGTACGCAGATTAGCAGCAGCTAGCAGCAGTAATACTAGTTCATCATCGAATACTATTAATCTTCAAGCATTAACACGACAACAATATGAACGTGAACGCCTTCGTACAACCGCACGTTCTCATCATCAGCAACAATCTCATCATTCACAACAAGCATCATCAACATCATCGTCAAATAATTTACCGTCAATTGAAAGTGACTTTTTTGATTCGCTTTTTGCATCCGCTCTGCTTTTTGATTCATCGCCATCTTCAAATAATTCGCATCAAACTTGGGCACAAATTGTTTCACAACAACAATCAAGTCCTGAACAACAACAACAGCAACAGCAGCAATCATCAACGACAAAAGCAACTGTAGTTGAACCTGATCCATCATTATTACGAAGACTATGCGATGAAACTTCTTGTTTCTCTCAACAAAATAATACAGTAGCACAGCAACAAAAACGCAAGAGTGATTTTGTTCATAGTTTGCTTTTTGCTAGTTTTGTTTGTCCACTAAATGATACCGATAAATAATATTAATATCATAATTATTCATAAAAAGATAATTTTTTTTCATTCAACTCGTGTAGAATTTGCTCGTATGTTTATTTCTATTTCAGATGTAACATTCCTCTTTTCCTTATCCATTGTGCTCGGTTCATTTGATTTCTTCTCCAGATCAAGATCAAGACTGTATACTTGTATATACGAAAATATGGATAAATCTCGTTTTGGAACAACAACCGTCCTTAACTTTATTTTCGGACTTCTTACTATTATCGATTGTGGTTATGCGGCAAGTGTTAGAAATAAAGATGATCTTTTCAATATCACGATTACAATGCCAAATTTCAATACAACACAAGTTCATTGAAAAACAACATATCTTCTTTATTTCTCAAACTTGATTATTCTATTTTTTTTTTCATTAGGAAGATCAATATGCTTTTCTGCAATATGAATTACCCGATGAAGAATTAGCTATCGGTAAGTTATTTGAATCAAGTATAAAAATAATCTCTTCCCATATCAACGTAGTTGGATATTTACCTTTGATTACTATGAATGCTGCTCATCATATGCTAACATTTGCCTGTGCAAATCCAGGCTCCAACAAACAAGTGTGGTTAGTTAGATTTTTTCTCTTCTAAATTTTCTTGATCTTTAGAAATATCATCGGTAGTATATGAATTGATCTATAAATGTAGGATTTCGGGTCAAGCATGTAACGGTAATGAACAATTAATTATTCATGGATGGGCTCGTAATGCACCATCAATGACATTACCTGACGGTTGGTTTCTTTTCTATTTAGAGACGTATATAATTTGAAAGCGAGAAAATCTATTTTTAGATGTTGGATTTCCGGTTGGTCGTAATACGCCATACAAATATATTGTAGTCAATATACATTATATGTCGAGTATTGTCAATGATAAGTCGGGAAATCTATTAATTATAAGTCGAAAACCGTACGTCGATTGCTAAGCTAACTGTTTGTCTATTTCTCGGATCGTTTTTTTATTTGTGTTAATTTTAGACGAAAATTCCAAGCAGGTGTTATGCTAGCTGGTACAAGTCAGATCTATTTAAAACCGAAAACACATTGTACGTAGAAAGAAATTGATCAAATCAAAAGTCAATGATTTATTCTACTAGCTATTCGAACACCGTTTTCTTGTCGTTATAATGGACCAACAATATCTATATTTGCTGCTCGTGTTCATGCACATCAATGGGGTTCATCAATTTTTATTTTGTTATGAATCAATAAAATTTGTTTGCTTCCTTCTTTTTTTAGCTCGAGTCAATTCTTTGTATCGTGTACGTGATGGAATAATTACGCAAATAGCTAAAGGCGATCCGCAATGGCCACAATCGTTTTATCCACTTCCGTCACCGATTGAAATTCAAAATGATGATTATCTTGTTGGACAATGCGTTTATGATAATGATAATGACCATATTGTTCGAGTCGGGTAACTTATTCTGTTTTCCTTCGGTAGAAATAGTAGTTCACGTTTTACTTTAGTCCGACACATAAAGATGAAATGTGCAATGTTTATGCTATGTACTCATTTGAACCAACGACAACAGCAAGTGGAAAACAAAAGACTGGTTTAGCTCCAATACGTTCATGCTGGGATAATGAATTCAATTCATTGACCAAGTAATACATTTAAAGTTTTCTTCTAACAAAGAAAGAATAGACAAGTTTAAAAATGAAAACATATACATAGACGAGATTCTCTTGGGATAGCTAACTATTGATTGACAGAAAGTTCATTATTCTGAGGCGCTACAAACAATGAATGTCCTTGAATCGATTTCATTTGTGTTGTATTGGAACTTTAGCATGTTTACTTGTTGTGGTGAAGTTTAGTCCAAGGAAGTAGCCGTACGTTTCTTATTAGGATTTAGAACTTTAAGTTAGTTTTCAAAAATAACAGAAAATCTTCTAATCGATTTCAAGGTTCATATGAATAACTTGATTGAATTGTGATGGATATTGATAAGAATTTTCTATGATGATTATTTTACTGATTCCATACATAATGACTTATGTCATTCAGGCTCTTAATTACTACGCAAATATTTAATATACGTCGTTAGGTATTTCATCAAATTAAACGAATGGATAATCTAAAGACTGTAGATGATACCAGCACGAGTTAACTACTATTGAAACCGTTTAAGAAAAAACTTATCTATGTGTATGTTTTTGTTATCAAAAATGATTTGAATCGGAAACAAAGTAAGAAATGAAATGTGAACCAGTTGGTAGAATATCAAAGAAATTAATTCATACTTAAAGATGAGTAGATGAATCATTATTTAACATTCTACTTATTATCATTGTTTTTGGAATATTAATTCTATGGACCTGTGAGAAAATATCTCGTATAACATTTCTATTTGATGTTTTTTCTTCTACTATTTTAAATTCGTAATTATCATAGAGTTATTTTCTGACAGCTGCACACGTTAATACTCATTGGCACGTTAGTCAAAAAAAAATGATGGGAAAATTTCTCAAGGCAATAAAAAAAAAACTAATGAAACCGCAGTTCGATCATTCAATTTAATCAAGTGAAAGCAAACAAAACTGATAAGATATATGTGGTTATTAGGTTTTTCTTTCGAGTTACAACATTTCTATTTGATTCCCTTCAAGCTATATCCTCGAAGATCTATTATCGCTATCGTGATACCAAAGAAGGTCCATAATATGCTTGTTTGTAAGACCACTTATTCAAGCTGAAATTTCTCAATGAATAAAGAAGAAAAAAATTCTTTTTTTTTCCTATGCTTATTTCTTGTAGATTTGACTTAATTATGTTCTGTTCATAACTCAATATATAACGAATTCTTTTCGAATTTTATTCTCTTTCTCATAGAACGCATGTCAAGCATGGGTTTGTAATTGTGTACAAATCATTTCCTCACTACTATATGTGATTAGGTTAGAAAAATAGAAAACGGCGAAGACACATACAACACAATGCATAGAATAACATCAAATCCTTCTAATCAGTAGCATTAATCATGTCATATTTTCATTTGAAAATTCCATCGGACATGCACCGACAGTTTATAATATATCGACATGTTTCCTTCGTCGACATACTTATTAGATGATTCTGTTTTTCTAAAAATTCATGTGTTTTTTTTCCGTTCTATTCTAGTCTCATTCCAGCTGATAGTGATGTTCCTCCACGTAAACCATCGGACATTGGTGGTACAAATGGTGGTCATCATACTCATGCTGAACATGCCATGAGTTCATCAATAGGTAATTGCACATGAATTGAATTATTAATCGACATTGTTTTTTCTTTCTGATTGCTATTATACGAATAGATGCTGGAAAACAATTATCGTTATCGTCAGTCGATGATCCCTCTTATGAAGACTATATGGAAGAAGTTGAAAATATGCGACATCGGAATAAAGACTCAGAGGGATATGATTTCAATAAAGTTTTATCACATCTTGGCTTACCAGAATATGAATATGTTGATGCACAAAATTATGATTATCTATTACCAACACATTTAACATATGGAAAAGAACAAATCGTTAAAATACATAATGCCAAAATAATGAGTCGTGAGATTTCGTGTTGTGTTGTATTGTGTTGCGTTGTATCGTGCTGTGTCGTTATATTGTTGTTGCTTTATCGGATAATGTAAACGAAGAAACATACTCGAAAATGAACGATGAAATTTTTCTATTTTAGCAAATTTATATGCATGCGTTGATACGTGGCCTGATGTAAAATCACTACCAGGTCAACTTGGTGAAATAGGTGGATTAGCTGTTAATAAAGCTAATGATGAACTTGTTGTATTTCATCGTGGATCAAGGAAATGGGAGAATAAGTAAAACGAAGAATTTAACTTATTAACTTTTATTTGTCTATATTTTCGTTTTATGAAAAACAAAAACAGATATTTTACTGGAAACTATCGTTTTCGAAATGAACTCCATGGTCCGATTGATGAAGATGTTCTCCTTCATATGGATACGCGTACAGGACAAGGAAAATATCGTTGGGGTGCAAAAATGTTCTATATGCCACATGGTTTAACAATTGATCATGCCGGAAATTTCTGGTTAACGGATGTTGCTATGCATCAAGTTTTTATGTTTAAACCAAGTGATTTAACGCATCCAGCATTAACAGTTGGAGAAATGTTTCAACCAGGTTCTGGACCAACTCAACTTTGTCGACCAGCAGATGTTGCTGTCATGAAAAATGGAGATTTCTTTGTAGCTGATGGGTAAATTTCTACGAAAAAATAAAATTAAGCATTACTTAATTACATAATCCTTCGTTGGTATTCTAGATATTGTAATAGTCGTATTATTAAATTTAATCGTAAGGGAGAATATATTACTGAATGGGGTTCACCAATGACTGGAATACAAGATAGTAAGACCTTTGTTTTCCTTCTTCTTCTTTTCTAAGTTTTCGAAGAATAATCATTACGAGTTATATCTTTCATGATTATAGTCAATATGCGATGTAATCTCGTCAATAGAAAAAATAAAACGCCTGAGTTAACTATTGTTATATCGATAAAGTCGAAGGCGTTTTGTTTTCTTTTACATTGTGTTCCATATTAATATTTCTTGAAATAGTTAGAAGCAACCGGGTAAAAATTCAAGCCTTGAGAAAATTTAATCGATAAAATCTTTCCACTTCGAACACTGTTAATCAGAGGAAATGTCCCGCAAGAAACCATTTGAGTTAAATCCAATACAGTATATTACATTTTTCGGTACTGATAAATAGAAAAATTAACTATTCCTGACTCAAGTTCAAATAATCGTCCACCAAGACAAAAGAAATATTTTTCATCATTCGCATCACTCAACGATCATGACAGTGACAGTTGTGATCCTGGGAGAAACGAGCTGAATGCAAAGATGGTTGCGTTATTTATCACTGAAGATTGAAATTGATGAGGAAATGTCGCATGTTGAGTTCATAATTCATAGACTTGATCAAAATTCTGGAATAATAATATTGTGAATCTGTATGAATGATTCCATACTAGTTCAATGATCTTGTTGAATTGAGTAGTGACGAATGCATTTAGTTGCAAAACAATTCGACTATAAGATGAAGATTTTCAACTACAACATTTTTATGACATGACCACAAGTAGAGTATTTGTTATAAGTTTCGATAGAATAATTTTGCATCACCTTATGATAAAGTACAAACGCAGCTGTTAAGATCAATGTAATCATTCATCACATCTGTTGAAACTCTTTCCAAATGGATAAGTTAAGATCAGTGTTGATAATAAAATTGCTATGTCAACAGTTTGTTGGCACTACAGTAATCATAACTCATGAAATTGAATACAGAGAGAAATACTTAATATAAGAAAATCAAAAAGTAACTCTAATAGGCGACAATCAAAAATAATTCTTCTCGTCTGAAAGTTCATTTTTTATAAAACTTTGGGTATATCGAGAAATTTCTTTGGTGTCTCGTTAACTATGAGATTATTTCTAGGAGATGGATTTCCATTACCCAATCAATGGAATATTGTTCATTCGATTGCATTAAATGAAGATGCTCAATTATTATGTGGTGCCGATCGAGAAAATTATCGTATTCAATGTTTTAATTCAAATACAGGTGAATTTCAGCGACAAATTCGTGTGGAAACAAAAGATAATATTGGTCCTATTTATGCCATTGAATTTGCACCAAATACAAATGGTTTGTTGAAAACAAAGCAAAAGCTAAAAATGAAATCGTAGAATTTGAATTGTTTTCCTTTTTGATTTAGGAACGGTTCTATTTGCTGTGACGGGTGGTGCGGAAACACCAATTAAAAAAGTTTATATGATCGATGCTCGAACAGGAGATATTTTAACATCGTTCGATTCCAATCCGGTAAATTTATTTTAAATTTATCATCAATGCTCTCAAAATGTAACTCGCCTATCGAACTGATAATTTATTCTAAGATTTAACTGAGTTGGATAAGCAGTTTAAGCATGGTAGCAATTAGAATATCAGGTCTTCTTGAAATTAATAGCTAAGAAGAATCAAAAATGAAATTCATGTACTCAAAAAGATCTGAAGAACCGAAAGATTTGAAAAAGATTTAATTTTGCTCTCTCGAATAACGTATTTGCAAACAGGTCGAATATCTGTGTGATGTCAATTTTCGATTTCACAATGGATCTTAGTCAGATATAATTTTTTCAAGATCGATGGATATATTTTGTAGATATGTAGTTGTTTCTTTTTTGAGAATGCTTACTACTGTACTAGTCTTCTGGGAGTTCATAGGTGTTGATGAAATAGAATGCTGATCGACGAATCACACCTGATGACCTTTCCTGCATAGGCAGCAAAGCTAGTGAACCCATCATTATTATTAATGTTGTTTTCTCATTTACAGCATCTGATTGCCCCACATGATATTGCTGTGTCAAGCAATGGTCGTGAAATTTATGTCGGCGAATTGGCTACTTCATCGATGAATGCTCTACATAAATTTGAATTGGCTAAACGTAAAGGTAAAATTCGTTTTGTTAACTTTTCTATCATGTTACATTTATTGTCAATTGTCGTGATTGTTTTAGATCTTCCAACACAAACATTTAGTAAACGAATCTATTTGAACGATAAGAATTTCCGTGTATCATTAATAATTATGGGATTCTTTGCCATTCCAGTTCTTCTTGCCGTCATAATCGGATGCTTTGTTCGAATGAGAAATCTTCGTAAACTTCGTCGTTTGAATACATTCTTAAATGATGTTAAACTTTCGGGTAACGGTTCAAGTTCTGTACTGGGAGATTGGATGAATAGACGAAAAGGCTTTGAAAAATTAGATCAATGTTCCGATGGAGAAAATGAACCATTAGATAGTGCTACAAATGATGATTTAAATACACATTCAAATGATGAACGAAATCAACAGTCAACAACATCATCATCAATCAATAATAATGTTGCATTTAAAATGGGCGCAAGTCTTTGAACTTCAAGACTTTTAAAGAGTCAATCCGACCTAAAAAAAAAAGAAAAAGAAACGGGAAAATAACATTTCGAAACTATGATTTTTTTTCTTCTCTGTGCATTCATTTCAAAGACAAAAGAAAACACTTATGAACCGATGTATTTTATTTTTTTTCTGCCCACTGCATCAAACAAATAAATGAATAACTAAATAAAACCAATAAGTTTCATTCATATTCCAGATTAAAAAACAATGCCTTCAACTAATAAACGTGCCAAACAAGAACAACAATCAGACGATGAAAATGATAAACATGAGAAATTACAAACTATTCAAAGTGATGATATGTTAATGAGTAAAGCAAAAAAAATCAAATCAACCGATAAACGATTGATTGTTGTTCTTGAACAAGCGAATTTAGAAACAATCAAAATCGGAAAAGTTTATGAATTACTTAATTGTGATCGACATAAAAATCATCTTCTAAAATACAAACGAGATCCAAATTCGAATGCACGACCAGATATAACACATCAATGTTTATTAATGTTACTTGATTCACCGCTTAATCGAGCAGGATTACTTCAAGTAAGATAGTCAACTAACAAAACGAACCGTTCGCTTAGTTTCAAAACTCTCTCTTGTTTTGATCGAGATTTTCAGAATATTGTGCAAATCTATTTTCCTAATGATTATTTGATAACAATCTCGGATGTTGAATTCAATGTTTACAGGCATATACAAACAATATGATATCGTTCGGCAAAATTTATTTTTAAATTTTGAACTGAAAACTAGTTTGAAGCGACCAGAATACATAGTTTGATCGAAATTGTCATGTACAGTACAAATGATATCCTCTTTTGTCGTAATCAATATCAGTGATCCGTATATTTGATAAAAAAACAGATGAATTGCATTACAAAGTAGTGATTTATCATTCCAAAGATTTTCATCGTAAAATAAACCTTAAGTTCATAAATGTAGTTTCTATTATTGATTTACATCGAGTCTACGAACAAACGTACCGATCTAAACATGAGCAAGATTTCAATTGTTCGCACTACCATTTCGATTTGTAGTGAACTCTGAATCCAAATCAAAATTGTAATCACTGAAGAATATGTGTTGTAATAAAGACGCAAATAATGAGTGATTCATAATTTGACATATTGTGACATTATCAGTAAATAATAAATTAACAGATGGAAAGTTAAAATTAGAAGAAATCAAAGCTGTATATTTACTCATGTCTACATTTGATAAGCACATAGTTTGAAGGACGAATTTCAGTTAACATAAAACAAAGAGTTTGCTCGGGATTGTTCCATATGTTTTGATTTTGACCTGTTGATTGAAAAAAAAAGAAACAAAATTTTCCTGTCATCATCTTATCTGAGCACTCATAGAATTATTGAAATTGATGTAAACTATTGACCTGTTCATTATTGATTAGTTTCTTTTTTTCTCCTAGGTATATATTCAAACACATAAAGGCATACTTATTGAAGTCAATCCTCAAACTCGTATTCCTCGAACATTCGATCGATTTGCTGGTTTAATGGTTCAATTACTTCATAAGCTATCGATTCGTTCTCAAGATTCTGTAAAAGGCGGTATTAAATTACTTAAAGTTATTAAGAATCCAATAACAGATCATTTGCCTGTTGGATGTAAAAAGATTTCGACGTCATTCAGTGTCACATCATCACATCTTGTCAATATTCAAGATTATGTACGCGATGAATGTGAAGCTGATCAGCCCGTGGTGTTCATTATTGGTGCAATGGCAAAAGGAAATGTGAATATTGATTATAATGAAGACACAATATCTATATCATCCTATCCATTATCAGCTGCGTTAACATGTGCTAAAGTTTGTGCTGCATTTGAACAAAAATGGAGTGTTCTTTAGACTTTGTTATTTGTCTAATAAAACATAGGATAATTCTTGTTTTTGTTGAACATCATTGAACATGATCTTTTACGCATCTTCGAACACAACTCTTTGTATTACATTGCAACTCGATGGATTCTAAAGTTTGTTTTTGTCTATGAGAACATAATAAGCCATCACTCGTCATGAGTACACATACGTTAAAACTTGACGATTCGGACATCAACTTCTCTGTTTTGGATCGTGCTATGCTAATTCTGTTGTCATCAATAGTATTCTTTTTGACAGTCAACTGTTACAGACAGTTCCAATTCTATTCGTACGCCAAACGCATTGAACGTAACAGTATCATACGAATTCATGAATCTCCAAGTATATTGATAAATAGGATCATGACTAATTTCAGAACTTGTAAGATGATGTTCGTAGAATAGAAACAATCAACTAACATCGATTTTCCCAAAACTTATTTTCTTCACAACGTTCATTGGAAAGAACATTCGAAATTCAATTTGTTTTTGTAAATCATCCATAAAGTAAAATCAACTGAAAACATCCAGAAACAAATGTAAACATATGGTTTTGATTGAACGTGTTTCATTTTCTTTTACTTTGCTTCATATTGTGCAGCGTAAGATATAATATCAACTCTAAATTGCATGGCAATTTCTAAATGGATATCTTATGGAACTCAACTCAAAATTAAATACATTGAGATTATTTCGGAAATCAACTGTGAAAAGATTTTTATGTCGGTTAACATCTGCATCGAATGATGCTAATAATTAAAAAGCAAGAAAAATAGTTAGATTATTGGTTCTGTACTTGTGTCGTTCGAGAATGATCAATATGAACATAGAAATTATTTCAAAGTAGAATATAAGTATGGAAATGCCTCAGGAATGCCTTCGTCTTTGTTGACTTTTTAATCATCTACTATGGATTTATTGATGCTTAGTTTTTGAAATAAACATATCCATTGCTCAATACCAAAAAGCTACAATTACGCCATGTGGAACTGTTAGACAATGCAAAAGATGATGTGAGTTAGTGTATCTTACCATGATAAAAGAAAAATTACATGTACAAGATTGCAAAGTGCGAGTGTTAAAAAAACGATAATCTGAAACAATTGAACAATGAAAAAGACTTTCATCGATGAATAGCTCTAGTTCAAAGATAATTTAGGTTGATGAACAATAAACCTCTTTCAACCAATCTCTAAATTCTAAAGGAAAATACAATTTCTTTCTATATCAACATTTTTGCCTAGAGTTTTTACTTGATTCGAGCTTATGTTCTGATAAGAACGATCACTATGTGTCTCATACATTATATCTACTCTCATCGTTCTTCAGGGCACTCACACATTACTTGAAATACAGGATTTTTAATGGAGAAATTTTCATTTAATTCTATGATACTCTCGAAGTCACGCAATAGAAAGAAAAACCTTTGTTCATCTTACATTTCTTACATTTAGTTATATCTAAATCCTTTTTCACATAGAATGATCAATGAAATATGATAGTCAAGAAACAAAAGGATGCATTAATGGCTCAATAGATAAACGATTATTGATTATATTTGTATTTCTGAAAGACATTTTCGTTAAATTTCCACGTATAAGACAATTCAGTAATTAGCATTGACCGTGATGAACTTTCAGATGCTGTTTAAAAAGTGAACTTTTAACTAATTTTCATTGAAGTGTGGAATTCTATTGCATCATTGGAGACTGTATTTTTCTACACATAATTATGTGATCATAATTAGCAAGACAGTTCGAAAAAAGAGAACATATTCTATCGACCTGAGATAAATTGATCTGTACTGACACATATTTACATCGGATACACGTTGTTTTCTTGTTAGTATCTTTCATCGCATATTATTTATTCATGAGCAGTTTCATTAAATTGTAGGCTTGAGTTTATACAACAATACAGCGATCAATATTTTCCACTATTTAGTGTCTCCATGACTTTCTGTAGGACAAAAGTAATATGCTATGGTAGACACGAAGGTAATTTGTTCCGTTATTTCTCAGTGCACTTCGATGCAACTATTGAGATAAATCTGGCTCAATAGTTTTATGAACAAGATTAGTATTCTATTCATTTACAATTGAAAACAACAAGCGCTCAACATCATCTTTACGATTACTACTATCGTATTCGATTTGTAGACTTCATGTTGGACGGTTAACTCAGACAAGGCAGTTGATGTGTTGTAGAACGAATAATCATTTGGCACAGCGTGAAATGAAAACCAACGTCTAAAGTTAATTGATTTAATCATGAAAGTTTTCAGTCACGAAAATCAACCTTGTCTGAGTATTGTAAAAGTAATAGAACTATAAAAAAAAACAAGACTCTATTCATTATGATTTTTTTTTCTTCACAATTCATAAACACAGTAGCATATAGATTTCAAAATGTTTAATCATTTTAAGGTGATCTAAACAACACCAGTGCTCTAGCATATCTATGTCTCGAACACCATCAATTTCGTAGAGTTTCACTTCATTTGCTACAGAAGCATTCTTTTTAAGTGAAAAAAATGAATGGGAATTTATATCGCGCAAGCTATTCTTCGGTTACATATATGTAGCATCATTACCATCGATCTCTGGAACTGTCTACAATGAATGACTAGCAGAAGAAATGGCAAGTTAGTTGACGCATATTTTTGTTGAACTACAGAATTGAAATCAAATAAACTGATTTCTATAAAAAATCTAATTGAATCATACTAAAATTCTCTAAAATTCGATACAATATTGATATTAGAATAGAAGCAAATGGCTTCGTAAGGATGTAAAAATAACGTTCAGCTTCTGACCACACATTCTTCATAAATGTTTCTTCTGATTTTCATCATGTACAAGAGGTTTAAATTTATGCATCGGAAATATTCATAATAGATGAAGACTTAGTAGGTTGGAACAGTCATTCTTGTATTTTAATTGAACATGTTGTCAAGATTAATAAAGTTTTACTATCGAACTTTGCGATATGTAGTACGAATAATCCACTGGTGACCGTTCCCGGCAAGTTCTGCCATGATTCACTCACGCTTCTTGTTAATTTTCTTTTTATGATTATACATCACTATATGATTTCACTCATAGAATAATCTAACTGAAATTGATTTACATTTGAATCAACAGTACAAAATTGGTAATCAGGCCATGCAAATTTGACAGCGCATGATCTTGATGTTCCCTATGTTCCTATTTTGCACAGGATAAAAATGTTATCATTTTCCTAGTCAACGAACAGAACGAGATCGATGTTGTCTTGTAAGAAAAGTTTAACATTCGGATTGACAGAGAAAATATGACTTTATTTCTTAAAAATAAGATTATTGGTTGTTTTTATTGTATCTCTATCAACTAATACTACTGAAAAGACTATGTTCAGTTTAAGTCATGAAAGAGAAACAAAAGTTATTTAATTAAACTAATTAAAGAGTCAATATAAAAGAACGAATTTCGTGAACAGAAACATTTAAAGTAATTAATTATTATCGATGCATGTATATTGCACATGACCTTCGAAGAGAAACCTTTGAAAAATATCATAGAATGAACTCGTTTTACTGGGGCGGAAAAATATTAATAACAATATTAGTCGAATTTACTTCGTAGTTGACTAATCTTCTTTTTAAAGTGCGTCTCATAACATGTAGAGATTTTTTGAAAGAAAAAAACTTTCATTAGTCTAAAATGTCGACGACGGAGTCAAAATCAATTTATTGGTCAAAGGAAAAAAGAAGGTGTTTTCTTTAAGATATGACGAAGTGTATGAAAACAATCTTTGTGGGTTGCCATAAAAGTAAAGAGAATAATTTTCATGTTCTTTTTTATATTCAGATCTTTTCATATTCAACTAAGCATCGACTGAGAGTTCGAAACATCTACATGTCAAATCGATCATATCAAATAGCAATGCATTCAATATAACTTAAATCAAATGATCAATGTGTGAGTGATTTCATTTCTACTTTTGCTATACAGCATAATTAAAATAAAAAAAGAAATTTGTTTTCAACTACGATTCAATAGAATATTCAGAAAAAATAGTACAAACGTGTCTTAGATCACCGATGTATGTGTGAAGAGTGCTGACATGTTGTAAACATAGTTTAGGTTAAAAACAAGCACACGGCATCCGTAGAAAGTCATTTTTATTTGTTATTGAATTCTCAAGAATTAGTCAAAAAAATCAGATTAGTGAACACATACTTCCTCCATAAAGAAAAGAAATGCTCAACTACTTATTCAACGTCTTTAGTTTTACGTGCTCATTCATGTAACAGGTTCAGAAGAAATCTCTTTTGCACGCCGTAAAGTAGTACATTAAGTGACCCAGTGTTAATTACATGATCCGATACAGTCCTTGCCATTATATCTCAAGATTAACAAGAAAAAAAGTGAAATGAATTTGTTTAATAAACGATTATTTTTCTACTATGTGAAAAATAGGATTTTTTTTGAGTTCGCTTGTTGTCTTGCGAGTAATTTCTAGCAAAAGTTTTATTACTAGTAGTAGATTTAAAATAGTATTGTAAAGCGCTTGTCGAACTCTACAAAAAAAATGATTTTCCTGATGCTCATCGAAATTCATTATGGATTTATAGAAAAACGTAAAATATTTATATTTTGTCGATCTATATTCATAAATTTCGATCTAACATCGATCATAAAATGGAAGATGTTACAGCTCATACGAGTAACAATTTAATGAGGAGATTCATTGATAATAACTCTGTCCCAGTCAGTTCGGTTGTTGATTTATTAGACTAAACTTTATGAAAGTAATATTCGAGAAAAATCGTTCTGTATATATCCTTTTGTTTCAATTAGAGATTTCTTCTTAACATTTGAGTCTTCGTTCGAATAAAACCATCATGTCCTTCGCACTTGACATCATGCATATTAAAAACCAAATTTCAGTTTCCTTTTTGTATTATCACGGATTCAAGTATGCCCTGATAATATAATCAATGAATGTTTGTATTTTTCCATTGACTTTCGATTACTTTTGTTGCTGAAGGACGATTAAATTTTCTATTATACTATTGGTTTGTTTTCTTAGTATTGTGACATATGCATGTTCATTCTTTTGTTGTTTTTAAATCAAGTCATTTGCACGGGTTCACTCTCCCTCATATTTCTTTCTTTTTTAAATCTTTTTCTTTTTATATTTTACGATTGCACTCTCACGCGATGATTATCTTCGTTTGTATAGCGGAGCTAGAGAAAAAAAAACGACGCAATACCATCCATAGTCAACAATTTTTCTCTTTATTTTCTGTATGTGATTCTGATGATTTTGAAGCTTGATAAATGATTGGTTAATCTATGCTATTTGGTCTTTATTTTTAACATACATTTCACTATTTCAATTCTATTCGTCACCATTACGCAATTAAATTCAAATTTGAAAATAGATTCTAGTCACTATTATACTGATTAATAAGTTATTTGACGTTTGTTATATCCGTTCGTATAGTGATGCTGTGCCTATTGAAGTCAAGTGTTCTCTATTTGTTACACCATGACGAATTCTCACCTTTTCAATTATGCATATATATCTTTTATGTTTATTCTAAGTCTCACTCTTCACTATTTAAAAAAAAATATTGCGTGATTTGTCTTTTGTTACATGAAATATTTAGTTTAGATTCTGTCTACTAGAAAGAAAAATGACTAAGAAATGTAAAGATAGATCAGCTGTGTACACTTTCTATTAACATCTATTATAATAGTAAATGACAGACAGATACGAGAAAGAAAGAAAAAAGTAAAATAAAACATGTATACTTATATTAGTTTATGACGTATTGATAAGAATTGAACTTGTTCTTTCTATTTCATTTCAATAGATTATGATGTTCGCTGAAAACGCATTTTTTTCTAATTCAAATCCATCTAAACTTCATTTACCTCATATTAAGAAAGCTCATCGGCGAAAAACTCGACCTCCGCCAACTCTATCCTTTGCTTCATCAACAAATAGAAGTGCTCAATTCACCGAAAGTATGTCAGCAATAAAGGCAAAATATACTGATTATACAACATGGCTTAAAACATCCAATCAGCATAATCGAGAACCAATATTAACCCAAGAACTATTAAAACATTCTCTATGTCAAATGGGTATCGATTCAGTGCAAGCTGAACAGCTTGTATCAACATGTTCATGGTATGTGTATCAATTTCAAAAAAATCTTAAAATAGATCCTGCAGAAGAACATCAGATATTAGAAGTAGAGAGACAAGAACCAAGAAAACCTAAAGTTAGAACTAAAACATCAATAAAAATTAAAAATAATTACGAAGATTCAACAACAACATTAACTTCTTTGGATAAAGGTACGTAAATCTAAATGAAAATCGATCGATCATCGTTTTCTTTCTCATAGATGATTCCTTTTCATCGAATTCACTTTCTCGGTTGCGTAACAAGAATGCTGTATTACCACCCATTAATCAATCTGGTTTATCAACATCTTCACGTTTACGACGCGTTGATTTCGACAATCAAGAAGCTAAAAATAATTTGTATAGCTCTTCATGGTCACATTCTCAAGCGATTCCTCTTAAATCATATAGTTTAAAAAAACTGCCATCAATATCAATGGAATCATTTGATAATAATGAAATCGATAATCCAGGAGATCGTGATATATACTCTAAACAAGGTCCACGTCGACATGGCTTAGTTGCCGGTCATCTACGATCCATACTTCGCAAACAAACTAGTTCGTCGCAATCAGTTACATCAACTGAAGTTAGTACACGAAAAATGCGTAGTCAAGTTTTAACTCCATCATCAACAGTCTTTGATGAAATACCATTAGGAACACGATCACAACGACTATTCGGTGGAAGTGAATGCTTCGCTCAGATAATGAATGAACTTGAACAACAAAAGAATGATTTCTAATACATGTATGCATAAATATACATAAATATATCCATATGTATGTATACTAACATTCATTCTGTATAGTTTATTATTTACAAATAAGTGATCTCGTAATGTTTACACATTGTTTGCAATCAATGCCGCAGAAGCTAAAAGAACTATGTCTGAGAAGTGCTTGTAAACCTTGAAAATTGACATGATTTTTTTCAATGTACGAGAATATTTACAATTTAAATTATTTGCTAAATAGAAAGCAGAGAAAAAGAACAGTCACGGCTCGTCTAATATGATTCGCCACAAACGTCATTAAGAAAAATTTTTTATTCCGTTCCCTCTTGTTTTTAGATTCTCTGAATCCTACTAAATACGCCTTTATGTTAATGAATAACGATTAAGAGTCTTGAAGCTGTTTACACATTAAACATATTTAAAAAAGAGGCACTTAAACATGTAACAAATTGCAAATGTTTGCAGTAAAATATAATAAGAATCAAACAGATTGGTTGTTTTCGTCCTTGATGTTTAAATATAACTTGTATGAAGAAGTTATAACACGATAGTAAACAATCTGACTCGTCTTTATGTCAACTAAACAAATCAATCGATTGGAAAAAAAAGAAGATATTCATACTGTTCTTATGAAGTTTCATCGTTTCTATCCAATTTTTAGAAGTCACCAAACAGATCTCGAGTCAAGTATCACGTTTATTAAATAGTTTTAAGATGTTTATAACTAAATTCTTTTACATTCTCTTTGATAAAGATAACTGAATATCAATAAAGATCAGTATTTTATACGATGTGCGACAAATTTTGTATGCTAGTCATTTAAAAATTAAAGAGAATCACAACAATATCATGAATTTTTAAAACGTCTACATGAAAGTTTTCTTCCTTTTTTCTTCACTATTTTACCCTGAATTTACTTATTGTTTTGATTCAACATATGAATAGTGTAATCTGATTTCATACAGATTGATTCATCTCATTTAAATTTCTATTAACTTGTCAAGGATTTATTAGCAAATATAAATTTTTTAATGACTAAAGCTTGTTTACGAATCCAAAAGAATTATAATTGCACACTATGCTTCGTAGATCGATTAAACAATTCTTCAAGAAACAATGTAATAACATCGACTGTCATGATTAGAGTCATTGTAATTTAATATACATTCGACATTGGTTCTATTCTGTTATTTCTCTTTGTCGAGAAACAAAAAATTTTGAAAATGAAGTGGTATATTTGATCTTCTAGTTGGAAATCATGTTTTTAAGTTCATCGAGAACTAAGATGATAATCCGTATACTAAGTGAATAAATAAAATTTCTCAAGCAGCTAATGAGCTATACAATTATTTAGATCAAAACACACATTCTTACAAGCGCACAACTAAAACTTGTTAATTATTGATCGATTCAATACATTGGTACAATTTTTAATTGAAGCATCGTCGAATTAGACTCAATAAGTATATAGCCTTTCGATTGTACTGTAAGAAGATGGATTCATCAATGTTTCATGCACGTGATAGATTTTTCCTGTCATAACAACAGTCTTATAAAAATACAAGTCGTTTTTGTATAAAACCGACATTTGAGTATGGCTAGGATTTAATGGATTGGTAAAAAAAGATGAAATAATCAGTATATCAGAATGTGATCAATTTACACTAAATCAGATGATTGATCAGTAAATAATACAATGAGTAAGATTAGTGAATAAATGTGAGAAACAATAAAGTTAATCACAAAACAAAAAGATGATTAAAGAACATAAAATGAGTTATAGTGTTATTTGTTCACTATCTCTTTAGCCGATTCTTCAACGATGTAGAACAGATAACAAGAAAAACCCATAATTATATGTACATATAAAAGAGTCCTAACTTAGACTCGGTTGAATCTCAGATCCATCAAACCAACGTGCAATGTTTAGATTTTCTAAATCAAATGTTGCATTGCAAAACTGGTCTTTGTAAAAGCTACTGATATCGTTTAATAAATATTGATTTAAAACATGAATGCAGAACTTTGCTGGAAAAATGGTATTTCAGCTAATAAAATGCTCGATGTAAAGATTAATGCATAATTCAAAAAGCAATGAATACGGATCAATAGAAAGTCAGTCATTATGGAAAATTATCTATCATGTTCTTGTTCAAAGTTAGTTTCTTCATTGATAATCTCAATTACTGATACACAGTGGCTTGAACAGAATTAAGAAATTAACATTCCAGATGTAATATCTGTCAAGGTATTAGTCAATCTTTTAACTACGACTGCTTTCCAAATTCAGCATTAAATTAATTCGAAGTGAGAATCTAAATTGATCTAGACGGATCAAACATTGCACACTCAACCATCAAATTTATCCAATATAACGTTAAGAGAAAATAGTAATTTGTTGAATGTATTGAAAACTAGAATCAGCAGGAAAAACAATTCCGGTCGGCAACAAAATAAAAATGTATAGATCAGTCAATAGTACAACTCTTTGAATTTCTATAAAATGTTGTTTTTTATTTTGTTCATTTATTAAAACTTCCTTTTCTCATAGAATAATACTTAATACGAGTAAAATTTGCTTTTTCTACCGATGAAATTTTAATTTTTTTTTCCAAAGATACATTTTACTTTTTACGCGACATTAAATCTTCTATGCTGATCATTGATCTCTTAGATTGATGGAAGATCTATTTTTTTAATGATCAAATCTTATGTTCCAAGTGAATATGTATTTACTTTTAGTGTAATTTTTTATACATTTGCTTTCAGAATTTGATTGTGAACGGTTTTATTACAGATCTTCATACCAAAACCTGATTTCTAGGATGTCTCGATTTGAAGTGATAGAAAATTCGAACATTGAGAGTAGATACTATTCACAGTAATCAATCATTTCATTATTCTCTGACAATGAACAAAATTTAATTAGGAATTTTTTTTTAATGCAATCGACTCATCTTTGAATGTACTATTCAATCATCAGTTTCGGAAGGATTTAAAACGAAAGTTGATCGCTACGACAAAGGAGATCGGGGAAAAGGATATTCACTTTATCCTAAACTTTAGTGTAGTTGTATGAAAAATTAAAGGGTTTTGGTGCAAATAGCAATGTTAGTTCAATCAAATCGACCTAACAATAAAAATGAGATCAAAGAATTGGTCTGATACTTTCAGCATATCACCTAGTTTTCCATGTTGTTTTTACAGAGGTTGTTAGAACTTTTAGATTCATCAGTCAAGAAAGTCAATGTGTTTTTCGCTGTACCCTATATCAAGAAAATCTCAAATGAAACCTTGTCTTGGCACTGATCCTTAATTTTTTCATACAACTACACTAAAGTTTAGGATAAAGTGAATATCCTTTTCCCCGATCTCCTCTGTCGTAGCGATCAACTTTCGTTTTAAATCCGTCCGAAACTGATGATTGAATAGTACACTCGAAGATGAATGGAATACATTAAAAAAAATTCCTAATTAAATTTTATTTATCGTCAGAAGATGATGAAATGATTGATTACTGTCAATAGTAACTACTCTCAAAGTTCGAATTTTCTATCACTTCAAATGGAGAAATTCCAGAAATCAGGTTTCGTTATGGAGATTCCAAAGTGTAACTCTTATTCGAACCTTTTCACAATGTTTTCAAATCATTTCTCGATTGACTCCTATGTTTACAAGCACTAAAGCAGCCAAGACAGTTTCATTTCATTCGCAAAGTCGATGTAATTGTGGTACGTTTTCGAAATTATTACCCTCGAGGTACAAATGACTACAGTAGTCTACGATACCTTCACTCCGAAAGATAGGTGGACATAGAATCGTTTTATTATCTGAATGTATAAAAAGATTTCACCGACGTTTTATTAATAATATAAACCATCAAAATAAAGTCGCATGCGACCTAGTACAAACAATCGTGAAAGGATATGAAATTCTGATTCTTTTCTATTCAAGATACCCATCTGATCGGCTATCATCTTCTTATTACGTCAAACAATTGATAAAACACACTCATTTGGATTGTTTCAACTTGTTTTCGTCTAAGAAATAGCGTTACTAGACAATAGTTCTGGCATGCAATTATATTTAGCAGTGCTCGATCACTAAAAATCGCAACTATGCATTGCACTTAACACAGTTCAGAGCCATGGTAAGGATGCAATGAAATAGTAGTTCGTCAAAAATATACAATGTGTCCAAAACTCATTTGATCCTCGTTTGACTTGCATGAGCATACCTAATCGAAGTATTTGCAGGCTATAAAATAGAGACGAAAAAAAAATATAAAAATAGAAATCGAAAAGATCAGCCATATATGATAGAATCATCTACCTCGAACATGCATCCAATCCTAGATCTATGTATGACTCTTACGAAAAGATTTCGACTCTTAACAAAGTAGAAATTTGAACGATTTCATTCCCATCGTGAACTGTTCTGGATATTTATTTGAATAGAATTACAAAAAGAATGACTTGAGAACAACCTTAGAAAAATAGAAAATTTTTTATGCATGGATTTTGATAAATGCAAGAAAAAGACATCAAAATAGCGTTCATTAAATAAATATTCATTCTATATCATTTACTAGGATAAAACATTTTTTAATGTACCATTTTTATGGCAAATATTCAATTCAAATAACGAACCAAAATAAAGTTGATCAATGAAAATGTAGGGACTCTGAAACACACAATAGAAATTTATTTTAGAATTTTTTGCGACTCTCCGATTTACTTGTCGTCGATCGGTATAACCAAGCATTCGAAAATAATTTTCCAATTGTCTACAATCTTGTCGTTTTCCAATATCAACAAATTCATATGTATCTTAAATGAAAAAAACCAACACAAGAATAGAAATGAACGTCATTGCTTTGCTGTATCTTCATGTACGTTACCATTTGGCAATGAGTATTCTTCAAATATTTTTTGAGCTTTCTCTGAATTGGGATCATTCGTCTTTACAAACATCATAATACGTCGTGTTTTAATTTTCATATCAACATAATTTTTCGTTAAGCCCGACATTACAGAAAAAATAATCTACAAAACAAAAGGACAAATAAAATAAAATAAATCGATTTATTAATTCGTTCAATAGAAAATAAAAAGAATGAAATCAATGTCAATCTTTCAATCTTGATGTTGGCCGTTGACCTAGACAAGGAAAATAAATATAGATATAGATCTATGTAAGTAAAAAAAGAAGATCAAACTTTTCAATACAATATCATTAACTAACCTATTGACTTAATACTTGATGTAGTGCGTGGTTTTTCCTGCACGATTGGTTGTGGTGCTTGAGCCAATGGTTGTTGATCTTGTGATTCTTTTGCTTCGCGTTCTCTAATTTGTTGAAAACGAGTCGATGGATTCTTTTGATGAAGCAAGCTTTCCAATAATTGATACATGGAAGATTTTATTGCTAGATCATTGATGCCCTTGTAAAATAAATTTTCATTGAAACACATCATTATTTCAATCCTAGAATGATTATAGCTACTTTGAGTTCTAATCGGCAAAGACCAGCAAAATCGATTGATGTCGCATTAGCTGATGATATACTTGATGTATCATTAATACTTATTAATCGTATTTGATATTGAATTGCATGGAGAAATTCACTGACAGTTTTCGATGTTAAATTATTTCCTGAAATACAAGAAAATACGATAAAAAAAATAATTTATCATCATTTAACGTCGATGAAAACATATGTGTACGTACGAGATAAATTTAAGCTTAGAAGAACTAAATTTCCTTTTAAACTTAGTTTACCATCAAGAGATTCGACATCATTTAGTTCTGATAAAGGATTTTCATGTTCAATTTGCTGCATTTGAAGATGACTTGACTAGAAAAATTCACATGGTCAATTGAAGAAAAAAGAAACTAGAGGGACAAACAATAAGAAGAAGAATAACAACAACAACAAGAAGAAGAGCAAGGAATTTCAGACAAGAGTGTTTTTACTTATAAAAAATATGATAACAGATGAATATTCCTAGGAGAAGGAGAAATATATTTGTTAACCTAGACTTTAATAAAAGTATTTCGACTATATGTATTGATAACAAACAGTTAGTCAAGTAAAACAATCAATCTTCACTAGATTCCGAAGACGAGTGGAATGACGTACTGTTGCATACACAGAATCCATGATAGAGAAATAGAAATCAAATTGATCTCTCAGTCAAGTACTACATACAATTATATGGTATTCAACTTAGGAATCGATATTTGATCAGTGTTTTGGATGTTTTCATGGAGCTCATTTTTATCTAATTCTTGTTGAAGCTACGAGGGTAAATGGTAGTCACCAGTTAAATTCAATCAGTACGTGTTTCTATGAAGTTGAATGTTGAACATATGAACTAGATTTGTCTACTGTAATGTATAGAAGACTGAGGAACTATTGAAATTTTTGTCCGATTCAGATTCGATGAAAATCTTAGCAATATCAATGATTTGTACGAAGCTAGATCTATGTAATGCTACAATAGAAATTTGATGTGTCAACATTTCGTTTTCTTAAGAAAACGTGACTTTTTTTTGTTAGTCAAATAAGTTAATGCAGAAACTTTGTTTCTTGTGTACTCAAAAAGTGAGTACACTACTAAAATCGGTCAGTGTGTCCGTCCGGCCGGCCGGCCGTTTATTCGATAACTCTTCACAATTACATTCGATTGAGTTGAAATTTTGTGCACAGAATTGTCTCATCAATATCTAGGTCAAGTTCGAAGATGAGAAGGATCCGTCGAGAAATGGCTGAGTTATTGAAAAAATTGTCATTTTTCACCAAGCAATCCCTGAGGTGGGGTACAGGGATTTTTTCAAAAAAAACTTTTTTCTCAGAATTATCCA